>NW_019014616.1:401346-412082 GCF_000150535.2 Carica papaya | reverse complement strand
ATGAGGGTATAGAGGACCATTTTCTTGCATTATTTACATAAATTGAGATAAGAAGAAGTGTGAAAAAGAAAAAGAACACATCGGTGTCTAAAGCAAAAAGAAAATATATTAAAGGGGAGTCTAGAGAACTGCATAGATTAAAGTCATCTAAATGATAGATAAAATCATTTCATGAAATGTTAGGGGAGTTAGTGATAGGAAAAAGTGGAAATCATTAAGGTTTTATACATCAGCAAAAACTGAATGTGTTTTGCCTCCAATAATAAAAAATGGAGTGCATCTCGGAAGTAGATATTAGAAGATTGTGGAGGGTGACGGATATAAGGTAGTGTTGTGTGCCGGTCAAAGGAGCGACAAGGGGAGTAATTATTGTATGGAATAAAGATATGGTGATATGTAAAGAGGTGTTTGTAGGAGAAGTCAGAGTTTCTTGTTTGTTCCAAAATTGTCTTGGAGGTGAGGAGTGGATGTTTAAGGGTGTTTATTGTAGGGGTTATGAAAAATGAGAAGGAGAGTTTATAGAAAGAGTTAGAGGAACGTAAAAAGGGATAGGGAAGTAATTAAGTTGTGGGGGAGATTTTAATATGGTGTTAAGGAGGAGTAAAAGGTCAGGGGAGAACTTTTCACGGGTTTGTGCTGATAGGTTTAGAGAAGTTATAAATATGTTGGGGTTGGTGGATTTACCATTATTGAGGGGAAGGTGGACATGGATGAATGATAGAAGCCCTTATTTCGAGGATTGATCATTTTTTTATCTCATCTGCTTATCTTTTGCAGCTTACAAGAGTGTGTCAGAAAGTATTGCAGAGGCCTATATCTGATCACTTTCCGATTTGTATTGTTTTGGATGGCATATATTAGGGTCCTATCCTATTCCGCGTAGACAATAAATGCTTAAGGTGGAGAGCTTTCATGAGCTGGTAGAGAAATCTTGGAAAGATACAAAGATTGAAGGAAATTTCAGTTTTAGAGTTGCTAAAATATTCAAAACATCGAAGGATGAGATAAAAAAGATGAGTTAAAGAAGCTAGAATCAAGGAAGAAGAACATACAAGCATACTACTTCAAGACATTGATGACTTTAACAAGGAGGGGATGGTGGTCTAACTTTGGAAGAAGTTGTTAGACATGAAGCCTTGAGACAACTAAGGTAGAAAGATAGAGAAAAATGGATAATGGAAGGTTATCGAAATACTAGTTATTTCCACCATTTGGCTAACCATAGAAAGAGATGTAATTATGTCAAGGAGATGATTATTGATCATGTGTGCTTCTAAAGAAATGAGATTATGAGAGAAAAAGCTAAAGAATTATTCCCGAAACTGTATGAGGAGGATTTAGACAGAAGACCCAGGCTTGATGGTTTGCAATTTAAGGTTTGACTGAGAGTAGCATAATTTTCTTGAAAGAGAATTCACTGAAGAAGAGATTCTTTAGGGATTTAGAGAGTACAATGGTGACTAAGCTCCTAGACCTAATGGTTTCAATATACAATTTTCATAGGATTTTTGGTATATTATTAAAGATGATATTGTGTAAGTGTTTGATGACCTACACAAATCAGGATCTTGAATTCTACTTTTTTTGTGCTCATTGCTAAAGTGGAGGGAGCTAAAATATTAGAGATTTTAGACCTATCAATTTGGTGGGTAACATGTGTATAAGCTCATTTCGAAGGTTTTGACTAGAAGATTATCCTCAATCCTCAGGAAAGTAGTTGGGAGTGTCAGCATGCTTTTATGGACAGTAGACAAATTCTTAACGCGGTTCTGGTGGCTAGTGAAGTGGTTGATGAAGTTGTTGGCAATAAGAGGAGTGGGGCCTTGTGTAAATTAGATATGGATGTGTATGGACTTTTTTTTTGGGACTTTGTTGATTATATGCTCAATAAAATGGATTTTAGAATAGTATAGAGAAAATGGATGCATTCTTGTATAACTACTACTTCGTTTGCTAAGTTGGTGAACGGCGATTCATCTAGTTTTTTTCGTGCCTCTAGGGGTCATAGACAAGGGGATCCACTTTCTGCTCAATTGTTCATCATAGTCATGGAAGATTTAAACAGGTTATTGGAGAGAGTGAGAGAGTAGGGGTTGATGGTGGGGAGAGGGGATAAGATGGTGGAGGTTTCTCATTTATTCTTTCTAGATAATATATTGATTTTTTGCCACTCGGATGAAAAGATGATTCTTCACTTAAGGTGTGTGTTTCTATGTTTTCAAGTGGTCTGGCCTTAATATTAATTTGAAAAAATCAAAGATGTTTTGCATTGGTGACCGGAGGGAGGAGACCAAGCTTGCTAGGACGTTAGGCTATAAGTGTATTAAGTTTCTTATTAAGTACCTTGGCTTATCTTTGGGTTTCAAATTCAAGGAGGGAAGGGTGTGGGATATAATGATCAACTTGTTTGAACGTAGACTGGCTGGTTAGAATAGTAGATTCTTTTCCAAGTGTGGTAGACTTACAATAATTAAAAAACACACTATCTAATCTACTGATTTACTATTTATCTGCTCTAATAATTCTTACGTATATTGATAGAAGATTGGAAGCTACCCAGTATCAGTTTCTTTGGGGGATGAATAAGGGAGAAGAAGATTTCATTCGGTAATATAGGAAGATGTGAAACTTATTGTGAATCATGGGGGTTTGGGTCTTCGGTCTCTCACTAAAATGAAAATTGCTTTGCATGGAAAATGGTTATGAAGGTACTTTAAGGGAAGATGACATGTTGTGGAAAAAAGTAATTGATGCTCGTTGGGGTTGCTTTATGGGGGAGGGGAGTAGTGAGACAGCTAAACCTCATGGGAAAGGTTTGTGGAAAATGATTGGCTTAGGTCTTCAGAAATTTAAAGAGCATCATAAAATTAGTCAATCCTAATTCTCTGGCTCAACAAAAGCTCATTAGCTTGAAGACTCTTGAAGAACACTCATAAAATTAGCAAAACTAATTTTAAGAAGCAAGCAAAAGCTTGAAACTCTTATTGAATTCTCAAATTTGATAGTTGTATTTACAACTTAAGGGTTGAAGCCTTTATGTAGACTTCCTTTTATGAATTCAAATTGACATATAAAATATAATGCAATCCTAATTCTTAATAACACTTAGCCTAGGAAACTTAAAAGAAATAATTAAAATAATCTAGTCCTAATTTAAATAGGATAATTAAATAAGTTAAAATTTAAACTCTTCCTCTCATAGCTTCATCGAGTTAGGCCTCCTAATTGCATTCGACTTCTTCTTCTCATTTCTTTAATGATCTTATCGAAAGGATCTTGATGTAGAGTTGCTGAAACATTAAGGACTTGGAGTGGAAGTTTGAAAGAGGTCTTTGGTAAAGAGAAGGTTTCCTTGGCTAATTGATGAATGCCTTTGGAACTTCTCCTTTTGTTGAATTCTATCCTCTTATTCTTGAATATCCATCTCCTTATTAAAGTCTTTAATTTCCAGCTTGTAATCTTCTATGGGGAAGAGGAGTTTGTCAAGGATTTGATGTTGCGAAGGTGGAAGAAAATATCCTTCCTTCTCGGTGTTGAACTCCTCTTGAGGTTCTCCATTTCCATCTCGGTTTCTGGGTCCTTCTTCATTAAGAACCTTCTTGGCCGATTGTTCTTCAGCTTGGATTTCTTGATCCTCCTTCTCATCGGTCGTAGAGGGTGTTTCCTCCTCCTCCAAATTGGACTCATCATGGATGCTCCCTTACACGGCCAAGCTTCTTTCTTCTTGTTTCCTCTCAGCCATGGTGACTTTGGGTCAAGGTCAGGCTTGGCCAAGCCTTGATCTTCTTCTTGGGCCGCTGCCATGCTTTTCCTTGATCTCCAGTTAAAAGGTTGGGCTTGATCATCTTGGTCTCTCCCAGTTTGGGCTTGACAAGCTTCTCTTTTACTGCATCTTGGGTTGAAAGGCCAATGGGCCTTCAGTTCTAAGGCCCTAACCTGTTGGGTCGATTATCTTGGATATACTTGGATAGGTGTTGGGCCTGGTATACCTGTTGGGCCTTAAAAAATTCCAAGCCCTTCGTAATTTTGCCCATAAGTTGACAGAGAATCCGTCAGCGAGTAGGACACTTTCTTCCCGTGGAAGTGGGAGTCTGCATGTGCGCAAGCATACGCCTCTGCGTATGCGTCATATGCGCGCGCATTAGTTGAGTGTATGCTCTTCTCATGTGCGCGCACATTGGCTGGGGGCATACTCTCCTCATGTGCGCCTGTATGCCTTGCCATGAACATGCGTGCTCCTGGTCGTGTTGTGCACGTATGCCTCCTGGACCATGTTTCTGCGAGTTTGCAGGCGATCTTCTCGCCGGCACTCTAAATCACGCGAGTATCTTGCTCGCCTTTGGACTCTTCTTCAGATGTTGATTCAGGCCTTCCAGGAGTTACATCACAATGAGCTTCATCTACCCTGAAATTTGGCTTGAGCAATAGCATAAATATGTTGATACAAATTCTTGAGTCTACCCCTTCCCGTCCACTCATCCTGCCAAAAAAAGAATTTTATTCCCCCTCCCCACTTCCAGGTAATGCCCATCTAGGTAACCCAAACCCGGTCGGCCCCTTTTTTTCTCTTTTTAAAATATTTAAATTATTTTATTAGTTTATATTTTTTTAAAAAGTTTGGGACCCACTTTTTAAATTACCTATGTTTTAAAATTAATTCCCTCGTGTGTTTTAAATGGATTTCACGTTGAATAAATATGAGTTTATTTTAATTAATATTTTATTATAAATTTATTCTTTATGATTATTTAATTAATTTATTTGAAATAATTATTTTTATTATGTAATTATCTTAAATTAAGATTGAATTTTATTTAAATTATTATTTTATTAATTATCTCAAAATTTTGTACTCATCTAAATTGACCAGAAAAGATAATAAATAAACATTTGCCCCTATGATATAAACACACCCTTTGATGATAAATTTCAGAGTATTCTTAAGAGTTTTGATTTTTCTTCTTTTAACATTTTTGTTAAATTTAATTTCTTAAAATTTTTTAGGAAGCAAGAGTTTTTAGAAGTTTTGTTGAGCCAATGAGCGGGGGTCAACTTATCGGTAAGTCTGTGCCATTTTTTTTTCTTATTTTATTTTCCTAATTTTTGTTTTTACTTTCTTTTAGAATTATAGATTCAATTAGAGGGGATGATTTAATTCTAGGTGGTTATTATTTCGGTATTGCATACGTTGAGTAGGGTTCAAGAGTAGATTCGATCATCCCATACCCTCCCGCATCAGTACCTCTTTATGTTCTCCATGTCTCCATTAAAGCAATAGCTATTTTTTACTTTGATATTTGAAAATGTATCTGCCTCAAACATTGTCATGCATGTAGCCTTTTTTTTTCTAAATATGCTCTGATTTCTCTAAAAGTATAGGGAATAAACCATTATAGATGCATGGTGAGAGAGTTTGGGTCCCTATGGTAGAGAAACCACAACACATTGGTTAGGGAGCATTCTAAAAGTAGATGCTCTATCGTGTTGACTTCCTCTCAACCGCATAACCTACGTGAAGAGAGACGGGAAAAGACATGAATATTACACAAATCTAATAGTGTATAATGGATGATGCTCCTCCAAATGATCTTTTGTCAAGGAAGTATTTTAGCTTTCCATAAGATCTTTCATAAGGTAAAAACCCTTGTGAGCTGGTTATACTCTAAACTCTCCAAGCATATTATACCATGATTTGACTGTATAGTTCCCTGAAGGTGTGTAGCTCCGCCTCCATTTATCTGGAGCCTATAAGTGAGGGGGAAATGGAAGGTTTAGAATTAGATTACTACAGTAATTCGAGTATTATTGCAAAATTTAGAGCATATTTCAACTATTGGTCTGGCAGTCAATGAAGTCATTGACTCTAATAAGTATAGGTTCTTTAGAGGGGCTAGGGCTAAAGAGGCAAGAGTAGGGATTCAGGGGTCCATCCAGGAATGTATAGTGGTTCAAGAACTAAAGCTTTATAGACACAAGTCTTCAAAATTTACCTTCTAGTAAGGATCCTTTTCCACATGAGAGAATCTCGAGATTTGAGGGTGTAGTGAAACAAAGACCAAGTCTTTAAATACATAGCCAGTATTAATTGAACCAAATTGATTACGATATTAGGGAGATGATTATGCCAGCTTAGCTAGTAGAGCTAATTATAGGGATTAAGGTCTTTATTTTCATGAAAATAAAAATGTTTTAACGTTCTGGAGTCAATAACCTGATCTTTATTCAAAACTACTTCTAAAGATAAAGAAGTAGAAACGCATGTACCTGCACTGTATGAAATAGGGAAGATGTCTTAAGCTTCAAAGACCTTAACAAAGCTAGCTAGATGGCTGGACAAAAGCACCATCTGTTGCTGACATTTATAAGGGATTGAATTTATGAACGAAGTTATCAACTCCAATATATTATCTTTTTATCTCCCTCTTAGGATGCAACTTGATTAGTTACAGCTACAACTGAACTCTTTTCTGTATGTGACATCCAAGAGGGTATCCATGTAATATCAATAGTTTGACCATGGATATTACAATTGGTGCAGAATGATCATCTCTTTTCAAAGGTTTATTACCATCCAGTAGTATTTTTACAATTTCTACCTTTTGCCGTAAGAGCAACTCCCATAGAAAGATCGCTCGACTTCAAATTTAACACCAGAGCTAACAGAATGATGGTGTTCCTCCCGTGAAATCAGTGAAGAGATTTTATTAACAGGAGGGTGTCTTCTTATTCGAGAAAAAATATCATTTAAACACATCAAGAAAGACGGCACATATACTCTCAGAAACATCCATTCAATTCGCTAATTCCTCCACTAGTGCATTTTTCGCAGGTGCAAAAAGCGCGGAAGTTGTTCAACTCTTCCCAAAAGGCATTTAATTTTTAACTTAATTAATTATGAAACTAAATTAAATATGAAATTAACTAAAAATTAAAATGATATTTCCATTCAAATTTCTATCTTATTTTTAATTACATTTCTTTACTTGTTCCATATAATTAAAATTTGAACTAAACTCAATGTGTACATAAATATAATACAAGCATGAGAATTTGTGTCAGCATTTTGCAAGTCACTGCAGAATACCCAGCTTGCAGATCCTTTGCAATTGAATCATCTTGACCACATGCTGCAGAAACTAAAATAAATGATCCAGTTCTGCTCCATTACCTTTATCTCTAAACCATATAGCATTTTTGAATGTCCATAGAAACAGGAATTCCCAGCAACATGTGAGATTAAGATCCTGATCAATCAACCACAAGCTTTGAAGGACATATCAGTGATTTTTGAACCATTTGAACAAGTACAAGGAAATAAAGAGAAACAAATTAAAGATAAACAGATCAAGGAGACATAAATACTGACCATATAAAATAGTGAGGAAGCTATTTCTTCTCCCACCAGGAGGTCAATAGCTTTGTTAAGAGTATCAGCAAGAATCTTGCCCAAACAAGTAGCAATCTGACAGAAACTATGTATGTTTAATCAGTTGAAAGGAAGTCAAGTGAATAGCAACCACATGAACAAACAAATCCTAATCTTTACCATCTTTCTTAAAAGCAGAAGAGGCTGGACGAATGAGAACTTGTTTAGCCAAAAACAAAAATTGAGTTTGATTGAATCGCTACAGAGACTTCTAATGATTCAAGCAGAGCTCCTGAAATCTTGTTAAACTAACACATTGCAAAAACAAAAGGGAACGTAAATGTATCAGTACTTTATTAATTAAACAGTATAATTGAATAACATTTAGATAGAATTTGATAAGCAGTTGTATGCACTTAAGATACACACAAAGAAACTTAAAACTCATCATAAAAAATTATGCTATATCAAACAAGTGTTGCTCCTAGGACATGACTATTAGATTTAGACATAAATTACCATGTCTATATCATTTTTTAAGATTTAGACATAAATTACCATGTCTGTATCATATACCCGATCATCAATGAAGTGTCCTATCATCATCCACTTCAAGTTATGTGCAGAACAAGTCCAAAAATTGAATGGAATTCATTTGCAAATCCATATTTCCTTAATACAATTATAAAAATACTATTATCACAAAACATTTCAAATTCTATTAAACTTCATAGAATTTAGAAGTCATTTTTCCAATTTCACAGAAATTTCTATGAAGTGAATTCTTTTGTCATCTTAATACATTCTATATCATTTTTAGCTAAATTAAACTTGAATTCAAGAATAAAATCCACAAAATTTCTGCTGATGTAATAAGAGTACACACCGTTTTAGAAGAACTTCTGGATTATATGGAAATAATTTTTTCCTATGAAGATTTTCCACTGAAGTTTTCAGAGAAAGCAAACAATTTCTGGATTCATTGAATGACTGTCCTCTAGTTCCATAGAGCCTGCAGTTGTACTCCACATCACCCTTATATTCCCTCTCTATTGATGATAGAGAGGTTTGAAAATTTGAGTTGTGTTCGTATACAACTTTCCTTTTCTTAAAAGATGATTTGTCTACAACTATCTCAGGCATTGAGAACTCCACAAATGAAGACCAGGAGTCACAAACTGCACGTAAAGACCTATAAAGAAAAATGTTAATGGAAAAGGCATAAGGACAAGAAAACAGCAAAGGTTTCCCAGAGATCATGTGTAAAGTAAGAGGACTCGGTGGTAGCTCCAGTCTACCTACTAAGTGCAGAAAGTAATGCACAATATAAGCAATCAAATAAACATAATAATTACAAACTGACATTTCAAGAAAACTAACAATCTAGAAGCTATAACAAGAAACAAACGCCACGGATGAAATGCCATATGTTCCATTAACTGCAAATTTCATATTTCCAAGTAAAATAGAAGAATAACAAACTGCCAACCCAACCTCAGAAGATATTCTGCACAACTGCTTCCTATATCTTTTGAAATCAGGTAATCAAGAAGCACTTGATGATCATAGTGCAACTGCAGAAGAAAGGAGAAGAACACACCTAAAGGTTAGAGAAGGAAGGGGAAAATCAGATTAATCAAATAGAAAATGCAGTTTATTCCCTCCTCTAGCCTTTTATGTGCAGGAAGGGTGGTAGGCGTCTAAAAAGGCCATATAGATGCGTAAGACTAACCTCTGAAAGGAATAGGTGGAATAGATGTATGGGATTGAAAAGGCTTGATAAGAGAAAAAAAATATCTTCTTGTGAGTCCTGAGCTTTCAATTTTTGTTTGCAGAACCTACATAGAACAAGAACTATGGTAGTGACTGCCAATTTAGCTAAAAGCAATAGGCGCAAGATAGTATTCACACTCACTGTTGTTCAGCAGAAAACGGTACCCTAACCAGTTGAATTAGCACTTTAAACAATAAATCATCCTGCAGCTCAAAGTCCTCAACAGGTAAATAACTTAGATATTAAGAAAACAAAAGACCTAAGCAAAGCACTAGAAAGGATGTTCAATAGGGATAGGACCACAGAATGATAACCTACAGTTGTCCGTCGATAGATACTATGATTTAGTATCAAATAAGTACAGACAACATTTCATTCAGTAAAATGGCATTCAGATAGCTGCAAAAAAAAAAAACGAAGAGTGCTTTCACATATGCTTTAGTTTTCAGTAATTGGCCTTGTATGCAAGTCATGGTCATTCATATCTAGCCAACCAATCAAAGTGCTTCAGAAAATAAGAAACATATATTCTCCTACATCTGCTCACCAAAATGATAGAATCCTTATCATAATATTCTCTTCCTTCCCACTATCTTTCCATCATGCATGTATAGTGCAAGATGTACCCTAGCCCAGTGTAATCTGTCCCTGCATCTAAAGATTGCTAGTAAAGGCTGTAGGCATAAAAGAAAAACTCATGCAACAAACAGCTTAGGGTAGAAGTGAGAAGGGAGAGAGAGAGAGAATGAGAAAGAGACAGAGAGCACAGAATAAGTGAGAAGGGAGAGAGAAAGAGAGAGAGAAAGAGACAGAGCACAGAATTTTAACATGGTTTTGCATTATGCCCACATAATAGAGCCCCCACTGAAACAGTTTGCCATTCAAGAACTGAATCTCCTTCATACAGTTGGAGAATACTCAGAACAGATAACCATCCTAGGCGAGAAGATAGCATACCATATGCAGAAGGGTTTTGTCCCATGCAACAGTCACAAAACAGGTTTACAACAACAAAAAAATGAGATGGAGAACAGAGAACCTAAACCGATGATAGTATATAAGAGGAAAACAGCTGGCAGAAACACGGCAAACATCTGATGAAAGAAGTACTTGGCATTGTAGCTAAGCATGAAAGAGGTGGGCAACATGGCCTAAGATGGGGTAAGGACAAGGGTGATGTAGCAGAAATCAAGGATCAGAGGGGAATTAGGCTTAAAGGAAGAGTCTCAAAATAGTTAATTCATTTTGTTAGTCGGCTAGGGTTTTTCTCATCTTCTCCGTTGTAACTATTTTCTGTTGAGATTTTTGCAGGAATTTAGCGTTGTTTCTACTTTTTGTAGGCTTTATAAATACTCTGTAAATCACTTTGTCAGTATGGTAAGTTTTATACAAAAGGTCTCTCGATTTACACTCTCTCTAGACTATTTCTCCATTCTCTCCTCTCTTTTTCCCTTCAATCTTCTTCTTTCCCTAACACATCCATCATTTATCTTCTTACAACAGAGCAGTCTTCCGGTACATGTCAAAGGTACATAACAACTTGGTATGGAGCCTAATGATTCCGATGAGCCGCTTGCAAGTGGCAATGCCACAAGC
>NW_019014616.1:381419-400749 GCF_000150535.2 Carica papaya | reverse complement strand
GGGGAAGCTGTGGCTCACTGTGCTCACTGAATAGCGACGTCATGAAATCCAGTCATGGCAACTAGAAAGAGGAGATATTGTCAATAGACAAAAAACTTTTGATATGTAGGAGTTGATCAAAATAGCATTAGGTTCTTTGAGAATGGGAAGGGCTTCCGAATTACTATTTTTTATGATGAGAGGGATGTGGAATGGCTGTTGAATTGTTTCAAAAGGTTCTTTTGGGTGAAGGGGGAAGAAACGTGGGCGCGGAGTAGATGGGACAGCCGCTGGTCACTAATGATGATGTTGGGTCAGAACAGAAGGGGAGATTTCTGGTTTTCTCAAAGTATAGTCGAGGAGGGTACAGACGGATATTCGTCCCATATGGGGAGAAGGCTGATGGTGGTGGATGCTGGTGCTGGCGTTGCATGAGGCTGCTGGAGTGAAGTTAGAGATGCCCAGCAGAAGCAAGGGAAAGAGCACTCCATTTATTCAGGAATGTGAGACTGCGAGGCCTTAGACCATTTCGGTGGAGAGGTTCTGGAATAAAACCTATGCTACTTAAAAGAAACTTTGGGACTTGGGATACTGTTTAGCAATCATGCACACTCACATTGAATGTTTTGCATATAT
The DNA here is from genome assembly GCF_000150535.2 of Carica papaya. Next base: position 400,134 of record NW_019014616.1, on the reverse strand, counting down.
TGATTGGCTTGAATCTAAAATGAAGCTCCACTGCGGATTACTGTAATTTTTATTGGTGGGAACCTGATATCAAGGAGAAGTAAGAAGCAGGTTGTTGTGTCCGGTCAAGTGCAAAATCTGAGTATAGAGCTATGGTCTACTCCACATGTGAAATCTTATGGTTACATCATCTTTTAGCTGATATTGGTTTAAGACATGTGTCACCTACAAAACTTTGATGTGATAATCAACTTGTTTTTTATATTGTCTTGAATTCAATGTACCATAAAAGAACCAAACACATCGAAATTTTTTGTCACTTTATCTATGAGAAGATTCAGGAGAATTCGATAGACTGACTATGTGAAGACAAAAAAACAACTACGTGATACATTCACAAAAACTTTAAATGGAATTTGAACTGAATATCGTCGTAACAAACTTAGCATGATTAATATCTATGCTCTAGCTTCAGGGAGAGTGTTTACAATATTACATAATATTTTCTTATATAATATTGTAATTATTGTTAGTCGACTTTCCATATATATTAACATAATTATGGGCAGCAGATTAATAGATTAATTTATGTTAGTCTCTTACATAGATCCCTCTGTATGTATATATATCTCAAATCTATTGGAATAAAATCATCAAAAAGCATTCCTATACTTTTTTGTTCAATTGCACAAACCAATACCAAAATGATGGTGAACGTAACAATTCTTGCTACCATTATGGTGAGAGGTATTTTTCGGGTCATCAGTGTAAAGTAAAAACAGTCATGGCGATGGAAGAATGCGAGGAAAAGGAGGTTGAGAAGGAAGAAAATCAAAAGGAAGAATAATTGGAAACCTTGGGAGGCACTGATATCCTGTCATTACAAGCTATAAAAGCTTTTTCTGTAGGAGGAACAGTGAGGATCAGAGGGTTACTAAATAAGAAAGCTATAATGATTCCACTAGACACTGGAAGTTCCTGTTTGTTTATGGATTCCTCTGTAGCGGAATGATTGAAAAGGAAAGTTGTGTACAATAGACCCCTCACTGGGGTGGTGCCTAATGGTCACAAAATGACTATTGAAGAGGAGTGTATGGAGGTTCAATAGAGGATGCAAAATTATGCTTCTACTACAACTTCAGAGTAATTCAGTTGGGAGGATATGACACGATGTTGGGAGGGGAGTAAATGAAGATGTATAACCCCATAATCTTTTATTTTGCTGAGCCTAAAGTGACATTCAAAATGAAAGGAAAATAGATAACATTCCAGGGGTGAAGGTTCCTGATAAGCTGACTAAATTGTCGAGTGAAAGACTCAATAAAATGTTAAAAAGCAGGGGCAAACAGAGTACAGGGACAGTATACTCTCTGGTCAATAGAATCTGACCTACCAAGAAGTCAAGTTTTACGCGAGAATGATAATAACATGGAACAGATGCTGCAAACTTTTCAGGATATCTTTGAGGAACTAAAAGGGTTACTATCATCCATGGGCCTAGAACATGTCATACCTCTTATCAGTGGCAGTTCTCCAATTAACTTAAGGCCTCATAGATACCCACATTTTCAGAAAAAGGAGACTGAACAGCAAGTGGAAAAGATGTTGGATGCTTCAATCATTTGCTCAAGCCATTCTCCATTTGCATCTCCTTTCCTATCAGTCAAAAAGAAGGATAAAACCTGAAGATTTTTCTTGGACTATAGGGAGCTCAACAAGATCACAGTCTATGATAAATTCCCAATTCTTGTTATTGATGATCTCTTAGATGACTTTCCTGGAGCAGGATTGTTTTCTAAGATAGATTTAAGGTCCAGAAAAATAGCCTTCAGGACCCATCATGGACACTATGTGTTCAGAGTTATGTCCTTCAATTTAATCAATCCACCAACCACCTTTCAATCCCTCATGAATGACATATTTGAAGCTTACTTAAGGAAATCTGTACTTGTATTTTTTATGGCATTTTTGTATACAGCCCTTCAGTGGAACAGCATAAAAGGCACCTAGATTTAGTGTTCACCCTCCTCAGGCAGCATCAACTATATGCAAAAAACTATAAATGTTGTTTTGCCCAAGAAGAGATTAAATACTTGGGTCACATTATCTCTAAGCAAGGAGTCAAAACTGGCCTTAAAAAATAGAAAGAATGACAGTCTGGCCTCTTCCAATCTCTATCAAGGATCTCTGGTGTTCTCTGGAACTCACAAGATACTATTGGAAATTTATCCACAATTATGGCACCATCAGCAGACCCTTGACAATATGCTGAAGATAGATAGATTCAAATGGACAGAGAAAGAAGAAAGAGCCTTTGAACTACTTAAAGAAGTAATGACTGAAGCACCAATATTGAGGTTGCCTGACTTTTCTAAGCAATTCATTCTGGAAGCATATGCTTGTGGAGCAGGGACAGCAATATACAAAATCAAGGGTTGTTTATATCAACAAAGCTCTCTGCGATATAAACTATTGTGTATATCAGCAAAGATCTCTGCAAAAGAAATCAAGGGTTGTTGGTTTATGAGAAGGAGTTGTTGCTCATCCTATATGTAGTGAGTAAATGGAGGCATAACTTGGAAGGAGCTCCCTTCATCATAAAAACATATGGAAAAAGTATTAAGCACCTGGTTGGAGCAAAGAGTAACTTCCATGCTTCAACAAAGGGGAATTATCAGATTACTGGGGATTGAACTACTCTATTCAATAGAAAAGAGGTGTAGAAAACAAGATGGTTGATGCACCTTCTAAAATGGACTATGAAAAGCAGAAGAAAGAAAAAAAAGGTGGCGACACTATCTACAGTTACTACTAATTGACCCTCCTGGCTTTCAGAAGTCATGGAAAGCTACCCAGGAGATTCTTTTATTGAAGGATTGATGAAAGAATTGTTAATTAAGACATGTGCCTGACCACACTATCAACTCAATGACGGAATATGAGCTACAAGGGTAAGCTGGTTATCGGAATATTAGGATAATTAAGAGACAAACTAATACAAGATTGTCATGATATAGCGGTGGGAGGTCACTCAAGAACTAGATGCACTTATGAATGTCTCAAACGACATTTTTTATGGTCTAACATGAAAGAAAATCTGGTAGAATAGGTACAAAAATGTGAGATTTGCCAGAGGTGTAAAACAAAAAGGGCTGCACTGGCTGGGTTACTACAACCACTCTCTCTACTAACTCAGGCCTGGTCCCACATCTTCATGGATTTTATTGAACAACTTCCCAAATCGGGCAATAAAGACAAAATCCTGGAAGTAGTGGATCGCCTTACTAAATATGCTCACTTTGGAACCCTTAAACACACCTTCACTACTGCAAAAGTAGCCCAATTGTTTCTTGACAACATTCACAGACTGCATGGTATACCCAAGGTGATAGGCTCTGATCATGACAAGATTTTTACCAGCTTGTTCTAGAAGAAACTCATGAGGTTAACAGGGTCAACTCTCCACTAAAGTTCTTCCTATCATCACAAACAGATAGTAAAATAGAAAGACTTAATCCTAGTAGTGGTGCTACCGAGCAGAGTGAAAAACTGCATGCTGAAAAATATTTGAAGTTTGTTTAGTGCACAACTGAGAGAAGATATGAAAGACACAAGTTGAAGTTCAACATCATAAATGTGAAATATGCAGAATTATGGTTCTCTCCATAGTGCTCCAAACATTAAACAAATATCTCAATTATGCAATAGAGGAAAAAGAAAATATATGAATTTATTTCATTGACAAAGCATCTTGGGTATATATCATATCCAAACATCTTAAATTTCTAAACAAAGTTTGATACTTTGAAGTAGCAGGGGACCAACCTCATGTAAATATAGTTGGAGGAAGGACAAAGCAAAGCTTATGTACTTCTCCGTGTGCATTTTATGGTCAACCAACATGTAAGTTGACATTTGTCCTTGAAACCATCCATAAAGATCTAGCAATGCTTTGTTTCTATTACAACAGGCTGGGGCCAAGTTTGAGTCGATAGGCAATCTTGAATTTTCATTTGTGCAGAGACATTTCTTTTCACCATCTCCTCTTAAGGTGATTAAACTTAAGGAACACCTCAGGAAGAGCAGAACAGCCAACCTCTGTAAATGGCGTGAATATGTACAGGAAAACTTTCCACCAGAAACACTAACTGAAAATGGAGAACTATCTAAACAGTCACCTTGACCAAACTCTGGTTGATTTATAGGTTGCTGCAAGGATTCTTCAAAATAAATATGCAAAAGTTGCAACCACGCCGCAAGAACTGAACATTCTAGATGAGCTAGGAAACTTAGTCTTATCATCAACACCTGCAAACATTTTTAGCCAATATTAAGTCAAATCATATTATGATGATAAATATTTAGCGTAGAAGATGAAGCAGGGAATTTTAAAGTGTAACAGGACAAATATTTGTACAACATGCATACAGTGTCATACAAGTTGCAGTGCAGTAGGACCATACATCATATATCTTTAAAATATATATCCTAAAGAGTAAATGAAGCCTGTTCCCTGCTGCTTTCGTGAAAGCACAGAATGAGAAAGATGTTTTAAAAAGTTACCAGAGGCCAGGGAAAAAAATGAAATAAAGGAAGTGAAATGATGTGAAGTCTGAGATATACATGCTTATAGTGTCATATAAATTGAAATGCTGCAGGACCATACATCATATATCTTTAAAACATATATCCTAAAGAATAAATGAAATCTGTTCCCTGCTGCTTTTGTGAAAGCACGGGAGAAACATGTTTAAAAAGGTCATCAGAGGCCAGAAAAAAAATGAAATAAAGGAAGTGAAATGATGTGAAATCTGAGATATTCGATAATATACTACAAAGAATTTTAATATGAAAAAGTTTGGCTCTTCAGCAGCAAACCAGCAAACCAGCAAAATATGCTCTAGGGAAAATTAGCAACAATTTTAAATAAATTTTCCATCAGTATTAATCTCCACAATCCAATGACACCTAGCTCTTAATTTAATTGTTTCCCCACTGTGCTGTAGTATGGTCTTTCCAAATCCAAACCCTGTAATTTTCTAAATTCAGTCCTAGTAATTCTTCTGTTATTTTATATAAATTTATTAGTTTTAAGGGGAAATGTGCATGTCTTTAAGAGGAAATGTGCATGTCTTTAAGAGGAAATATGCATGTACCTGTGGTCCTAATCATGAACATGTAGGTTCATGTCTAAACAATTCAAAATTAGTGGGGAAAGAAACTAAAAGATTATAAGATATTAGTTAAGAAACTAATGATTTTTTATCTAAAATGACAAAAAAAAATAGGAATTGAAATATCACGTAATAAACCAGACGGTTTGAGTTTGCAATAAAACTAAACAAGTAGTAAAACTGTAATTTGACCCATTATTCATTGCAGCAGTTTATGTAAACTTGAATTCTCAATTTGAGGGCAAATACACTTCATGCTAGGTGATTGTTTATTCCATGCAGTTGTTCCTAGCATGTGCAGTACAATATAGAAAGTAACTACATTAGATCCTTCTAATGAATCCCACAAGGTCCACAAATAACTCCTCTGACATAAATTATATTTTCTAATAGAAATTTAATCTACTTGTATGATCTTTAAATTGTTTCTTTTTCTTGAAAAGAGAATGATCTTTGAAATACTATAAGCACATGAACAAGAAAAAAAGAAACGAAATCCATACCAATAATTTGTGCCTGAAATAAAGGGTCATGCAATGATTAACAGAGTTTTCATCTTTGCCAAGGCACCAACTCAGAAGTCTGGGTATGAGATTTATGACTTTGACAATAATAGGATGCTTACTCTGCAAAGTGCCAGAAGCTTCAGAGAAATTGCTTAGCTCAACCAAGGAAGACAGGAACTGCAAAAGATTTCCTAGAAATATAATTTTTCGCTCTTCCACAGAAATACATCTGAGGTTTGAAGCATCAAGCCGAGAGCCTTCGTTTGTGTCAATACTCGGGTCAAAGAACTTGTCCAATTGGCACCAAGGGATTTTTGAAAGAGAAGAACTGATTGATTCTAAGTAGACTTCAACAAGCTCATCCTCATGCTCTTGCTTCAAATATTTTAATATGTTGCGGAGCACTCGAATTGTACCAGCCACAACAGACCAGTTACCTTTTTTTAATCTACATCTTAAAAGAACAAAAGAACTAGATGAACCGCAATTCAAGTGTCCTAGTCCAACCACTGAAGATACTGAAGAGTTTGAAAGAATATTCATGATTGCTAATTCCATGGAGACACACAACAATTGAATAAAAATATCCCAGTCACTTCCCTGCAAAATGCTTACAGTTAAAGAAGAAATGTTGAGCATAGAGAATGTAACAGCCGTGCACGACAAAGCTTGAAAGCCGGGAGACATACCGATGCAACTAGAAACTCTGAGATAACGCCAAGAATGTTGCCAGATAGATGTTGAATATATTGACTCTTGACACGTAGCAAACCAATCTAACATGAGAAGCAAAATCTAAAATTGTAGTTTAGGAAAGCAAATCAGAAGCTAGAAATAACTTTCGGTTAGCAACAGATTTCAGCAGTGAAGGCAACATTATTCTACAAACACGCAACAGAGAAGGAGATATGCTAAATGCAACATCATTGGAATCTACAATTTAATTGTTTCGTTAAACTAGAGTTACCAATTCAGCTACAATCCGAGTCATACAGCAGTTTTCCTCCGAGTTAGACATGGAACAACCTCCGCACTTCGCGCCACTAAAAGATTCCTCGGCCGTCTCCTGTGGAGCAATTAAAATCTTTGAATATCTTTGCATCTCTCTTTTTTTTTTCTCTTTCTCGTTGAACATATATATTATTTAAAACTTAAAGAATCAAATGCTCAAATAAACACACACACATATATTTATATATATATAGATATATATATATGTCTACAAGGAAAGAGTTGAGTCTAACGCTGTTTGAATCCCGATCCATATCCCGTATCCAGAGCTGAATTTCTTTGAATATCTAGACAATTATTCAGTTAACAAAATAAGATATTTTACTACATATATCTGAGTCTAACATATGTATGTAAATAATAATCAGAGAAGTTAGGGTTACACAGGAGAGAAATGGAAAGTAACCTGAGAGAGTGAGATAAGAAGTCGCTTCTCCTCCTCTTTTTTCAGAAAAACTAAATATGATTCCTGCAAGATGCATGTTAGCAAACAAAGTTGTAGATTGACATATCAGACGAGATAGACGATCGGGAATTGACTAGAAAAGAAATTGAGTTTTCAAATAACACAAAGTATTGGAGAACTGACAGTGTAGGGACGGAGAGAGTCGTTGATCAGACGGCAGAGACGCGAGTGCTCCGAAAGAACAGACATTTTCTTCCCCAGTCGATGATGGTTCAGAAGAAATATTCTTTTTCTCTCAACTGTAGCCGCAATTGGAGTTCTTTTATTGTTTCCTCTCGTGATGAGCGAGAACGCTCCGTTTTGATCTAGGCGCGAAAAAGAAAGCCACCGGTGATTCTAATATTAGAAACGGATTATTCTAAAATTCATCTCTAAATTTTTGGTTATTTTAAAATTTAGAGTTAATTTTTTAATTTTAAAATTATTAATTGTTATTAGAACTTAATTTATTTTTACGCAAGTTTTCTAATCTCAAGCAGAAATAATAAAGGAAGATCACAGATCTCTAATTAGAAACTTGAAGATATGAGAAAAGATGGACAACTCCAAAGAATACCTTTCAAATGAAGCTTTTCAGGTAAAGTCCTTGTAGAAACCTATCAAAAAAAATAGCAACAAAGATAGAAAAACAAGAAATACCAAAGAGAGCTTAAGAAAGAGAGAGAGGAGTAGAGCAAAAATCCTAATAGGGTTTTGAAATATCATATTTTCAAATGATCTATTATTTTTATTCACATAAAAAATGACCTTATATATGTATGAGAAAAGTGGTGTACATGCACACACAACATAGAGTTACTACTTCAAAAACCCTAAAGATTCTACACATACATTGATACATATATAATTTTTTATTAAAATATTAAAAGGGTTCACGTGTATCTTACTTGGGTTTCTTTCCGGATTGGTTGGGCCCGATTCTTGTCATTCCTCCTTAAAAAGGAGAATAAATATTCGACTCCCATCTTGAATAAATGACTGTACAAATGAAAATTCGGTAGTATCTTTTTAAAGGTATTATCCAATTGTTCCTTGCTACCTACATGTTTAGTATCAATACTTCTATTTTTTGTACTTTTTTAGGGACTAAATGACAATCCAACTCAATGTGTTTAGTTTTTTTATAAAAAACAAGATTGGTCATGATGTACATTATTGCCTTATTGTTACAATATATGGTTGTTGCTTATGGATGTCCAATATTCATACCATTTAACAAATACCTTGTCCATGTCAATTAATAACTAAAACTTATCATTATTCTATATTTTGTTTCCGCCCAAGATCGTGATGTGGTATGTTGTTTCTTGGATTTTTATGATATTAGAGAAGATCCAAGAAACGCACAGTATCTAGTGATGGAGTGTGATGTATAAGGGAAAACTCCCTAGCCACTATCATAATAACCGTTAAGTTGCAAAATTGAGTCACTAGAATATAATGGACCTCGTCCTGGTGAGTAGTTGATGTCTCTCATAATCTTATAGGCTAGATCAAAATGTGTATTTCTCAGTTGTTCCATAAATTGGCTTAACAAATGTATAGAATATGGTAGATCTGATATAGTGACTGTCAAATACATTAGTCTTCTTGTAATACCCGGACTCAAAAAATTGGTCCGGTATAAATTTTATTAATTTAGATATGTATAAAAAATAAAATGAAATACATTTTATGAATTAATTTAATGAAAATTTTGTTTTATTTGGGAAAAAATAGAATATGGATGAAATTAAAAATAATTTTAGTAAAAAATGGTGAAAATTTGGGTTCATGAGGTATTTTTAAAAGAAAAATTAGAAAGTGTAGGTCAGAACGTAATTAAGAAAAATTTTACCATGTAAGACCGCCTAATCAGCAACCTCGACGAATCGAAGCGCGTCACGTGGCAAAGCATGTTGACTCGGTGTCACGCGGGAGGCCACGCTAGTGATCTGCATGCCTCGTGATCGGACGACCCAGAAGCGTCCCCGCACGCGTGGATGGCCCGGATCCATTCCCTCTTCAGGCGCGATCGGACTGTCGCAATCAAACACGATGAACAGTCCAGATTCGTTTCCTTCTTAGACGTAATCGGACAGTCGAGATCAAATACGATGAACAGCTCATATTCGTTTCCTCCTTAGGCGTGATCGAACGATTGAGATTAAAACAATGAACGACCCAGATTAACGCAAGATGGGTATAAATATTTTACATCACATAGAACCCGACCCCGAGCCGCTAGCCCCTCGCCAAAGAAGAAGAACCAATCGTCGGAGAAGAGAGCTGAACACTGCCCACCGCTGCATCGGATCCACCTCTGATCGCCAAAAAAGGTTGACTGAATAAAAACATCCAACTGTGAAAGTGAGCCGACGGAGCTGCCGCCCTGAAAAATCCCACCACCGAAAAATTCAGAAAACCTGAGAATCGTCAGTAAGTGCAATAGAAAGTTCGGTATTTTAGACATCGATTTGGATAAGTATCTCTTACCGTATTCTCTGTTATGAAATTGAAACTTAATAATCAATAATGTGGTATTTTGTACAATTTAGGAAACTCTGAAAATAACTACAGGTTACTAATGGAGTTGGAACCGGTTAGTCATTTATTTGTCCTATTTAGCTGATTGTTGAGTTTATAGCTTTAAGTACATGATAATATACTGAAATGCTTAAATGATTCAGTTGTGCTTCCTTGATATATATTTATTGTTTGTCTTGCATGATTTACGGTTGATTTATGAAATTGAAAATTTATATGCAAACGAAAAATTACTTGGTTATGTGAATTAATAAATTGTTGTCTTACTGGATATTCTGGGAGAATATGGACGGACCGGATACATAGAAAACTCTACCGTGAACGTTACCTCATACCGAACGGGGTATCGAGGAATAATATTTTTGGCACTCATACCAACGGGGTATGGGGACGACTTGATTCACCTTCATACCGTACGAGATATCGAGGGATGGTATTTTTGGCGCTCATACTGGAAGGAGTATGGGGACGGCCAGTTAGTCGACAAGTTTAGATATTAGTTCACGCATAGTGGGACATCCCTATAGACCCTCAGGGATACCATTAAGCAAATAAAAAAGAAAAGTTATTATTTTTGCTAACTTAAATATGAGATTATAATGTTATTTGAGTTATTGTTTCTATAGATCGATTTTTGAAATCTCACAACGGTAAGTATGCAATAAATAGTTTTACTTATGATCAATAAATTTACTTAAATTAAGAGCTACATTAGTTCTTTTTATGATTTTTACCAATTTTCAGTTTTTGTATCGGTGAATAGTGTGATATTCTTACTAGACTAGTGTAGTTCACCCTTTCATTAACTATTTCAGATCAAGAGGACTAAGATCCAAATTCCGATCAATAAGAGAATTGTGAATAGTTCACCATCTGAACTCCCTTCAAAAGCTAGTAAAGGTCGTCATAGGATGCTCAGTTGTTTACTTTTCGTTTATTTCTTTGATTTTTATTTGTTCTTTTAGAATAGACATTTATGTAGCCCTATTGGATATTCTAAATTATTGTGTAAGGAATGTAAACTCTAACTCTATTATTTCGCTTTCGCATTCAATTTATAATTTTATTTTCTTTTAAATTTCGGCCATTTTACACTTCTGATAAGTTTTTTGTACATATTAGGGTCAAAGATTATATCCGTATCTTCTTTTTTAGATAGATTGAAATTTTGGTCAAGCAATAACTTTGAAATTCTTGCATCCAATGTTACAGTGTCAATCAACAAATTCAGAATATATTTACATTGGTAAATGTGGATCACTTTTTTGGAACATGCCCCCTCAATTTCTAGGAAATATTTGAGCTCCCCAAGGTCCTATATCTTTAACATCTCATTTACTATGTTTTTTAGCTTGTTAATCATTGTCGTATTATTTCTCGCTATGATTATATCATCTATATAGACTAATAATGTCATGAAGTCTTCTCCATCCCTTCACGTAAACAAGCTAAAATCTACGTTGGATTGTACAAAATCTTGTTCAACATCAAAATTAAGAACTCTACATACTGTTGTGAAGCTTGCTTAAACTCATAGATGTTTTTTCATTAATAAAAAAACCTTGAATTTCCTCTATTATTGTAGCCTAGTGGCAACTCTATGTAGGCTTCTTCATTAAGTTTTTATTGCAAAAATGCACTATTCACATCAAATTGGCATAAATGACAACCGTTGATTGCTGCAAGTGGTAAGAGTTATCACAGAGACAATTTTAGTAATGGAAAAAAAGTCTCATGATAATCAAGTCCTTCTTATTGAATGAAGCCTGATGCAACTAATCTTGCCTTATATTTCTTAATTGTTCTATCAGCATGGAATTTGACCTTATACACCCATTTACTAAAATGGCTTTTTTCCCATGTGATAAATTAGTAACTTTCCAAGTCTTATCCTGTTTTAGTGTTTTTACCTTTTTTTTCATGGATTTTCTCCATCATGGACTCTTAAATGTCTCTTGAAATGAATATAGTTCCTTTTGGGAATTAAAAAAGAACACAAATCTCTTTTACCTTTTATTAATCATGTCATGTGAGAGAGTAGTTGATACAAGATATAACATATTTCATTGGAATCTTGTGTTGATTCATCTTTGACTTGCTCAAACACAAAATCTCTTAGATACAAAGGTGTACTTCTCATTTTACTTGATCTTCTTGTTGCGCATAAGGCCACAGTTGCAATGTTGTCTTTCTGCGAAGTATCTTTGTGCTCTCTTTCATCATCAGGTGACAAAACTATTTGAGGCAAGTCTTTCTCTAATAGTATTGCACGTTACTATCTTCTAGACTTACTTTTTGGTTTCTCTCTCTTGTAGACTAATTACCTCCCTACATTTTGACTCTGAACAATCACAACTCACTATTGAATGGGTAAATAAGTTATTGCCATATTGTTAGCTACAGGCTTGTATAAGAACATTTTTTTGTAAAAATATCACATTCCTTGAGATAAACACCTTTGCCTCGAAATTTAGAAGTTTATATCCTTTAGTTCCTAAGGGATATTTTAAAAAAATGCACTTTGTCGCTTTGGGATCAAACTTTTGTCTGTTATTAACTGTAGTAGAGACAGAGACCAAGCACCTAAAAACCCTCAAATGGTTATATGTTGGTTTGGAGTTAAAGAGTAGCTCAAACGAAGTTTTTTTATCAATAGCTGATGAAGGATTCTATTTATCAAATACATGGTTGTCAAGACAAAATCACTATAATACTTGGGACTATGTCCACTATGAAACTTTAAAGCTCTAACAATATTCGTAATGTATCGATATTTCCTCTCCGCTCTTCTATTATGTTTTAGTGTCTTAACGCAACTTATTTATGGATCATCCCTTTCTCTAAGTAGAATTCTTTCATCTCGAACTACTTTCTATTGCCATTTCGTATGACTTTAATTCCTATTATAAATGTTTACGCATAAAACTATAAAATTTTTACAGGATAAGTCCTGCTTCAAATTTAGATTTAAGTAAATAAATCTAAGTGCATCTGTAACACCCTAAATTAATTTTTTTTTGTAATTTAAGATTTAATTATAAATATAATTAAATAATTTTTCAATTTTCTTTATTTATTTAGAGTAAAAAATGGAAATAAAATTGATGAAGGATTAAATTAAAAATAATTTTGGAGAAAATAAGTGAAAATTTGAGTTCTGCAGGTATTTTTGAAGAAAAAATCAGAAATCAGGAATCAAAATGTAATTTAGAAAAATTTTGCCACGTCAACCGCCCGGTCAGCAGGCCTGATGAATCAGGACGCGCCGCGTGGCAGCGGACACTGACACAATGCCACGCGGGCGATCCGAGTGCCCGCGATCGAACGGTCTAGATCCGTTCCCGCGCGCACGGACGACCTAGATGCATACTCCCCCCAAACGCGATCGGATGGTCAGATTTGAACGCGATCGAACGGTCCATATTAGATTGTGATGGACGGTCCAGATTGAATAGCGATGAATTGTATAGATCAACTCCTTATTTTATCGCGATCGGACGCTTCAAATTAAACGTGATGAACGACTCAGATCAAAAGTAAACGGATATAAATAACCCCCATCCACACTAAACCCTAACCCTAGCCGCCAGACGCTCTTGATGGAGAAGAAGACCCGGCTGCTGGGAAGAAGACCGCCGCCACCCGCCGCAGTACCGGAACTCTTTTTGACCGCCAAAAAAGGTAAAAATTTCCTCTTTTGCTTAAAATTCAATTTTAAACACACATATGGCCAAAACATAGCAAAAAGGCCGGCCAATTGGCAGAAAAATAACAATGAAACCTAGCAGCACCGCCGCGGGGAATTTCACAAAACGCCTACGATGAGGCCCTTCCCGATTCCCGTTTTGTGTAATTTTTTTACTATTGTGATCACTGTGTCCTTCTCTATAGGTTGACTGGAGTAAAATACCCAACCGCAAAATGAGCCGGAGGAGCCGCACTGGGGAGCCCTGCTGCTAGTGAGTTTCGATTTTTTGTATAACCGATGCCCTTTAATGTGTTTTCTTGCAGGGATCAATGCAGAATCGGTCGAAAACAGCCAACCCAAGGCGGACCACCGCCGCGGACGGCGGTGCCGTCGCTGGAGCACGCGAAGCTGCCGTGTCGCAATTTTGAAATTTGCCAAGTGGGCCTTGGAACTGATTTTGAGTTTATTTGGGACATTTGTAGGTACTATTAACGCATTTTAATTCCTGAAGAAAAATTCAGGGAACTTAGGAACTGTCCATAGGTGCAGTCGAACAGTCTTAACTTTTCAGGCATCAAATCTGTAGCGCCCGGACCGAGGAAAAAAAAAAGCCACGTCGGCAGCCACGTCAGCAGGCCCGGTCAGCAGTCCCGGCCAACCGGGGCCTGCCACGTGGCAAGACCACGTCGCTCCTGAACGGGCCACGTTGGCGATCCGTGTGGGCGCGATCGGACGGCCCAGATCAATCGCGCGATCGGACGGCCCAGATACAATCGCACGGACGGCCCAGATTTAATCAAAAACGGACGGCCCAGATTAAAACAAAATGGACGGCTGAGATCAAAGGGCAAGGGGTTATAAATAGAACCCCCACACCAGACCACAAACCCTAGCCGCCTGCCGCTCGCCGGAGAAGACGAACCAGAGGCCGACCGCCGCCACCCGCCGCCGCACCGGGAAAATTTCCGACCGCCGATCGAGGTAAATTTCATACCCCCGACTCGTTTTTCCACGCTGATTCCTCCTATGGCCAAATCGAAGCCAAAATCCCGGCCAAACGGCCGGAATACGCTGCCGAAGACCAGCGGCGCCGCCGCGCCCCCTCTCGATTTTTACCTCCGACGAGGCCCTTCCCGGCCTCCGTTCGATGCAATTTTTATATCACCGTGATCACCATTCTTTTCTCTACAGGTTGACCGGAGCCGAATCACCAAAACACGAACCTCGCCGGAGAGCCGCCGCACCCGAGAGTGCCGCCGCTGGTAAGCTCCGTTTTTCCGTGATTTTTTGGCCCCCCGAGGGCCCTAGGGCTGTTTTCTGACAAGGACCAATGCGAGTGTGGCCGAATTCGGCCGAAAACAGCCAACCCGAGGAGACTCGCCGCCGCCAGCGGCGGCGCCGTCGCCGGAGCACGGCGGAGCCGCCGTGCCGGAGTTGCGATTTGGTCCGAAAGGGGCCCTGGGCCTAATTTGGATTTTTTTTGGAACACGTGCAGGTACTGTTAGTGTGTTTCAGTTCCCCGGGAAAAATTCAGGGAAAATTAGGGAAGGCCTGCAGGCGCACTGTGAATCGTATTCGGATCTCGAAAACAAGTAAGGACCCCTCACCCTATTTCCTATCACGGTATTAAAGTTCAAAATGATAAAACGGTATTTCTTGAATTGTGTGAAACTGCTTAAGGTTGCTAATGAAGCCCGAGTCTAGTGTGATTGATGATTTACTGTTATTTGGCCTGTTTTACAGCTTTAAATGCATTATGGGGTTTGATGTGTTCATTTTATAGTTTCGAGTGCATATATTACTGTTTTATTAATTATGGGTTGAAAGACTGAAGAACTGACACTGTATGTTGTCTGTTTGGCATGAATTACGATTTGCTTGTTTAAATATGAATTGATGATGTTGATTGAGGAAAAGGAAAATGAAAGATTGTATAGACTGATAATTGTATTATGGGGGTCAGCCTGACTAGATATCCTGGGAGATGGTGGACGGACCGGGTCCGTAGGGAACCCTACCGGGATTGTGGCCTCACATGTCGGACGGGGTGTGGAGATCTTATGATTTTGGCGCCCATACCGGACGGGGTATGGGGACGGCCCGTTTCACCCTCATACCGGACGGGGTATTGAGGTTTATGGTTTTTGCGCCCATACCGGACGGGGTATGGGGACGGCTCGTTTCACCCTTATACCGGACGGGGTATTGAGGTTTATGGTTTTGGCGCCCATACCGGACGGGGTATGGGGACGGCCCGTTTCACCCTCATACCGGACGGGGTATTGAGGTTTATGATTTTGGCGCCCATACCGGACGGGGTATGGGGACGGCCCTGGAAACTGATTATGAATGTTAAAGGTTAACGGGTAGCGGGACCCCTATGGACCCCCATGGATACTAGTAGGCTGGTAAATGAGAAAATGATATGTTGTATAATGATTGAATTACAAAAGGCGTGATAAGTGCTATGTTTTACAGCTTATATTATTCCATGATTGTGATAATGTTATTGTTTTCTTATATTGTTTCATGAATTCCACCGAGGTAAGTAGATGGTAAAGGTTTTATCATAAATAAAAGGATTTGTTGCAAATCATGCTCCATTGGTCTTTTGTGTTTTTCTACCCACCTTTACCTCTGTGACGGTGAGATATCGTGATGTTCTTACTGGGCTAGTGTAGCTCACTCCTTATTTAACAATTTCAGATCAGGAAGACATGGTTCCCGAGCCCGTTCCGCAGGAGGACGACGAAGGGGATGCCTAGAGACTCTGTAGTCATACTCATAGTTTTATTTTCGAGTTTCTCTCTTAGTTAGTTTAATCTTTTATATTTTAAGTACGTTTTTGGTTTCCGTGTAAGGGATGTTAACCGAAATTTTGATCTCGCTTCCGCATTTAATATTTATAATATAATTTCCATTTTGAATTACCGGGGCTGTTACAAAATCGAGTAAAGATCCCTCACCCTTTTCTCTATCATAGGATTGAAGTCTAAATAAATAATAATACGATATTTTATGTGAATTTAGAAAATGTGCATAATTAATCAGAGATTGCTAATGGAGTTGGAACCGAAAATTTTCTACTATTATTTTGTTGATTATTTTACAGATTAAATGCATGATAGTACCTTATTAATTGATTTTATGTCTTTAAATGCATGTATCGTTTATTATATGTATTTATTGTTGACTCATAAAAAAATGAAGGTTAAACAGTAAAAATTGTGTGATGAAATGAATAGATGAAACGACAGTCTTACTGGATGTCTTGGAAGATGGTGGACGGACCGGGTACATAGAGAACCCTACCGTAAATATTGTCTCATACCGGACGGGGTATGGAGACTTGATAATTTGACGTTCATACCGGACGGGATATGGGGACGGCCCACTTCACCTTCATACAGGATGGGGTATCAAAGTTTGGTAAATTGATGCTCATACCGAACAGGGTATAGGGACGGCCCGTAATTGAGAATGTTGAATGAAAGAGTTCACGCATAGCGGAGACATCCTTATGAATCCTAATGGATACCAGCAGACTGGTAAAAAGAGCGATACTTATTGTGGATTTATTGATGATGGACATATTTATAATGTGTGTTATGATTGTTGAGTATACATGAAATTATGATCTGTATAATATTTTTGTCCGTATAGATTATTTTTATGAATCCCGCTACGGTAATAATTTTATTATTGATAAATGAATTTGCTTAAATTAAGTGCTCTATAAGTTGTTTTGATTTTATACCTACCTTTACTTCTGTGTCGGTAATATAATGTGATATTCTTACTGCGCTAGTATAGCTCATCCCTTATTTAACCATTTCAGATCAAGAGAACCAGGTTCTAGAGCCCGGTCCGTAAGAGGATTACGAGTAGATGCTAGATTTCTTTATTTTCCGTTCATTTCCTTATTTCTTGTATTACTTTTAAATGGATGAATTCCGTAACACTATTTGATATTTTTTATTTGTATAAGGAATGTAAAACTTGAACTTTTATTACGCTTCCGCATTTTAATTATCTTTTATTTCCTTAGGATATTTCCAGGGCCATTACAGTATCTATTAAAGTCATCCATAATTTTAAAAGAATAACAGTGTCCATCATAGAAAATCTCACTGCAAGAGCCCCAAATATCATAATGTATTAAGTCAAAATAGTGTTTACTTCTATGTTTGCCAACTGGGAATGAAATTTTGTGTAATTTAGCAAGCAAATAAATAAAGTAAGGTTTACAATTTTGTTTCATCAGAACATTTGTCACAAATTTAGATACAGGTGGTGAGGAATGACCTAGACGGTAATATCATATATCAGAGACTTCATGTTGATTGTTATGAAAAGAATTTTTTTGTAGACAACTCCTAGCTACTCCAAAAAATTGATACCCTTTGTTGTTGCAGATGGTATACATTATCCTATCTCATTCACTTCAACTATTCGCCAAGTCAAAAAATCATGTAATTAGACAAAACTCTTGTGAGAATATAAGCAACACTTTAAATCTTAGTCTCTTTCCATATAAAATATTATAGTTAATTAATCCAGAATCTTCAATGTTCCAACACGGTACACATCTACTTTATCACTATTAGACAAGGGAACTCTAGAGGATAAGTTCTTTATAGTACTCGAATGTTGAGTAGGTATTTATATAATATGATCTGACACACTAGTGTCTATGATCCAAGGTACATTGATGTTAATTTTGAATCTCATTAAATGAGTAGAGAGAGATACATACTAAAGAAACCAAAGACATTATATTTCTAAGAGTGGTAAATGATTTTATCATGCTCACTGATGGATGGTTTTATTATTAAGTACTCATATTGGTCATGCTTGATGGATAATTTTTTTTGTATTCCTCTACTCCTAAGTAGGGGATATAGAAACTTGGTCGGCAATAGACATCTTACCCTTTTTACACAACTTATGCCTCTTCAGGCGTCCATGTAATTTATAACAAGTGTTAACAATATGGTCAGGTAAGTTATAGTGGGAGTGTACATGTTTGACTGTATTAACTTTGAACCTCACAGATCTACCTCAATAAAGTTTTCCAAGGTAAAATCCTTGTGAAAGTTTATCATGAAACAACAATAGAGATAGCAAAATAAAGAAAAAACCAGAGATAACTAAAGAAATAAGAAGAGGAGTCGAGCATAAACCTTAATAGGGTTTTGGAATATCATATTCCAGAGTATTCTATTATTTTAGTTTAGAAAAAAATAACCTTTATATGTACAATCAAAGTGATGTATATTCATACGTGCAACATAAAGTTATTACTTCTGAACTGTAAAGAATCTATACATATATCCATACATACACAATTTGATTGAAGTATTAA
>NW_019014616.1:365680-380851 GCF_000150535.2 Carica papaya | reverse complement strand
TTAAATATTAAAAACTATTATATTTCTGAATGAATACTTATATTTTTTTAGGTGGAGTAACAATAACATATTAAAAAACTAATATAATATTTTATTCATTAAGAAAAAAGTTATTCACCAAATTAAAAAATAGTTAAAGTTGGAAGGATATTTTAAAAATCAAATATATAAATCAAAATAACTTTGAGCTTTTTATCGGGAACAGGTGCTTATATTACGAAACTACCATTTGCCTTCTCTATATGCCCCTTGCGCAGGAATCATATTCTCTTAGAGCTCTTGTACAGAAATGCAGCTCCATAACCTCCCTGAGACGCGCTCGCGAACTCCATGCTCTCATTCTTACCATCGCCAAAACTCGCTCTCCTTATACATACAACAACTTGATCTCTATGTACACTCGATGCGGCTCACTCTACGACGCACAGCTGATGTTCGACAAAATGCCGCAAAGGAGTCTTGTTTCATTTAATGCGCTCATGTCCGCATATTCAAAGACTCCTGATCATACGTATTTGGCATTGAAATTGATTACCCAGATGGAGTTTGATTGCGTGAGGCCCGATGGTTCAACATTCACGAGCCTACTGCGGGCGTCTGGTATGACGGAGGATTGGCTGATGGGTTCTTTGCTGCATACTCGAGTTTTGAAACAGGGACATGTAAATGATGTATGTGTTCAGACGTCAGTTCTCGGGATGTACTCAAACTGTGGAGATTTGAAATCTTCAGACAAAATTTTTGAATGTATAGGTTATAAGGATGCTGTTAGTTGGAATTGTATGATAGTTGGTAAGTTGAAGAATGACAAGATAAAAGAAGGATTTCATCTATTTTGTTGTATGGTGAGATCTGGTGTTACTCCGACTCGATTTACGTATTCGATGATGTTCAATGCTTGTAGCAGGTTACAAGACTATTTTTGTGGCCAACTCTTTCATGCCCAAGTAATTGTCTCTAACCCAGATGCTGATTTACCTCTGCAAAATGCCTTGCTTGATATGTATTTCAATTGTGGAGACTTGGAATCTGCCTTTTCGGTTTTTAGTAGAATTCGAAACCCAGATTTGGTTTCATGGAATTCAGTGATTACAGGGTGCTTAAAAAATGGAAATGGAGAGAAGGCCATCGATCTGTTTATCCGATTGCAAAGAATTTCTTTTCCTAAACCTGATGAGTATACTTTTGCAGCTGTCATTTCTGCAACTGCCCTGTTGCTAGCTTCTGAATATGGAAAACTTCTTCATTCCCAAGTTACAAAAACAGGATTTCATGAGAGTCTTTTCGTAGGAACTACTCTGGTATCAATGTATTTCAGAAACAGTGACCCTGAATCTGCTGCAAGGATATTCAGTTCTATCTCCGCTAAGGATGTGATACTCTGGACTGAAATGATCATGGGGTGGTCTAGAATGGCAAATGGGGAATGCGCCATTAATTCTTTTCGCCAAATGTACCTCGAATGTAACAGTGCTGATAGCTTTTCCCTAAGTGGAGCTTTAGGTGCATGTGCAGACCAGGCAACTCTTAAACAAGGTGAAATGATCCATTGCCTTGCTGTGAAACTAGGTTACGAGACTGACATGTCAGTCTCTGGGAGTCTAATAGACATGTATGCCAAAAGTGGTACCTTGGCAGCTGCTCAATCTATCTTTTCTGCACTTTCAAATCCTGATTTAAAATGCTGGAATTCAATGGTTCTAGCATATGGTCATCATGGAATGGCAGACAAGGCGTTGATGATCTTTGATAGGATCCTAAAACACGGTCATATACCAGATCAGATTACTTATTTGTCCCTACTCTCTGCTTGCAGCCATGGCGGCTTTGTCGAAAAAGGAAAGTTCTTCTGGGTTCATATGAAGGAAAATGGTTGCCTACCGGGGCCCAAGCACTATTCTTGCATGGTAAGTTTGTTAAGCCGGGCTGGATTATTAGATGAAGCAGAAGAATTAGTTAATGAGTCACCTTATAGTGAAGGTTATCCTGAATTAGGGAGGACTTTGTTAAGCTCTTGTGTCACTCATAGAAACTTGAGAATCGGTGTACATGTTGCGGAAAAAATCTTAAGATTAGACTCAGAAGGCTGTGCAACACATGTATTGGTTTCTAATTTTTATGCAGCTCTGGGGAGGTGGGATAGAGTTGCAGAAATGAGAAGGAAGAAGAGAGGATTGGCTTTGGAAAAGGATCCTGGGCTAAGCTGGATTGAGGTAAGGAACAGTGTTCGAGTATTCTCTTCTGGTGATGAATCGCAACCTGACATTGATGAATCTCGACAAGAGCTACATAGGCTACAAAATAACATGAAAAAAATAAATGGTGAATTTGATCTGGAGATTATTTTAAGTAAAATGTGAATGAAAATTTAATCATTTATTCTAATTTATTATTTATAATTTTTAATCACCATTATTTTTTAAAATGAGCATGCACAAATCAATAAATTATTAAAATTAATTTAATCAGTAAATAATTAAATTAATTTTACAGACATACATGTATAAAATAAATATTAGAAATAATTAATTTACATGCATATACTAAATTAATTTAATTTCGTACACCGACGCACATATATTAAGCTAATTTAAAATTTAATTTTAGAAATAACTAATTTACATGCTTTTATTCAACTGATTTTGAAAATAATTAATTACATACATGTGTTAACTAATTTTTAAAAATTAATTTAGGAGACAATTGATTTCCATTAACTCTTGATAATAACAATTAATTTTAGAGATTTGATTAGACTAAATACCATACCTATTCCACCAAAAAGAACCAATTATTTAATAGTTTATGTTATATTAGACATTTGTTCCTTTCAAAAGACAACTTACCTAGCAAATTTGTTTATTTATTTATTTTTTTAAATATAAACTTAGAAGAAGTGAAAACAAAATTTGAAGAAATTTTTTTTGTCCCTTTGTTTTTTATATCATGATGATTTGTTTTCTTTTGAGAAATATGTGATGATGAATTAATGTTTACTCTTAATTTTGCATTTATAGATGAATAAATACTCTTATTTTATGTTTATTTTTAATCAATATTTACCCTTATCCTCCTAAATGTCTGTTAAGGATATATGTGATGAATCCAGTTAAAGGTAAATGCATATTCTTAATTATGTGTATAATCAATAACGAGAAATAGAGAGATCAAGACTACCTTATATTAGGATTATTATATATATATATATATATATTGACATTTAAAAAAAAAATAGTATTTCGTTCTTGATTTTATTTTTATTTTTACATTTTGCTTTTAGAACTTATGATATCTTATCTTTGCAAAAATCCCGGATACTGTTGATCACAGTCTAATTCAATGAATATTGTTAATTATATTTATTAATAATTAACTTAATATTTTGTTAAGTTTAATTTAAAATGAAAATTATTACAGTATGTAGATTATATGAGCAACCCAATGAGTAGTAAATGATAGAGAAAGAATTTGAATAATACTCAAGCTCTTAAATTAAATGCCTCTATTAGAAAAATAAATCTCTAAACCACGCACAATCACAATAAAGTAAAACATATAGAAAATAACACAAGGTTTTAATGTGGTTTCGGTAGTGTGCTTACATCAACGGGTAAAATCGACAAGAAAGTATTCCACTATGATCAATTGAGAGTACACCAATATGTTAATGAACTTATATATAGAGAGGTCAGTAGAGTTTTTTTCAAATAAAAACTCTCTATGATGTACATAAATTATTCCCTACGATAAATACAAAATATTCTCAAAATATACAAAAATCTCACTAGGATAAATATCAAATATCCTACATAATATAGATAAGATATCTCCGAAATTTAAGCCACATCAATAAATCTTCTCATTTGCTTGAATTCTCTCCATCATCAAAACAACTGACCGTCTTGTCGTGCTATCTTGCCAATCCCTCGCAAGGGAGCTATTAAATATCATTTACTCCAACCAAGTCTAAGTTATGTTTAAACTTGCTACCTGATTTTCGAACGAAGTGATATCTGCCATCAAGTTCTTCACACACAACACCAACTCCATGATCTGCATCTGAACTCCTTAGTACCTGCAAATCAACTGTCTTTACAACTAACAAGTCATATGCAATCAGATTCTCATACTTCTGTGGTGGTCTAATCTGTCTTCTCTTCCTGCCTGTTGTAATACTATCTGTTTGTTATTAATCAGGTGCACCATCATCTTCTTGATTAAGATCCTGCACTTCATTCCCTAAACCATTGGACTGAACTTCTAACTTTACTTACTCTCTAATACTATGATCTGATTATGCTATTATCTTCTCATTCTAACTGCCTAGTGAAGCAAACTTATTACATTTCACATCTCTGTTGTAATCAATCCTACAGACTTAGGATCACTACACCACAACTTGTAGCTTTTCACTCCAGATGCATACCTAAAAAATATACATTTCTTTGTTATCGACTCAAGCTTACCATCTCTAACATGAGTATAAGCAGTACGACTAAAAATCCTTAGCTGAGAGTAATTAGCAGGAGATCCATACCATACTTCAAAATGAGGTTTGTCCTCAATAGATGTGGATGGTGATCTATTAACCAAGAAACTAGCAGTGTTCATAACCTCAATCTAAAATTCATGTCTCAAACCCAAATGAGACAACATAGTTTGTGCTCTAACATAAAGCATCATATTCATGCATTCTGTAGCACCATTTTGATATGGTGTCCCAACATAAGTGTGGCGTTTCACTATGCCTTCCGTACTGCAGAAATCATCAAATGCATAATTTTAAAATTCTAATCTATTTTCAGTCCTAAAACACTTGATCTTCCTCTCTATTTACTTCTCAATCATGGTCTTGCGTCTGAAAAATATTGAAAATGCATCCTCTTTCGATTTTAGAAATTATACACATACCTTCCGAGAGTAATTATCAATCAGGGTCATGAAATACCTGACACCACTCTTGGAGGGAACTCTGTATGGACCCTATAAGTTAGAATGGATATAATTTAACTTATCTCTAGCCTTATGCATTGTCCTTTTATTAAACTTCACTCTGGTTCGTTTGCCAAACATACAGTGGTCACAAAAACCCGGAGCTCCTTTTTTATACCCATTTAACAAACTTTGTCTGCTTAAAACAGATAACTCCTTGTCACTCATATGACCTAAATGCAGATGCCACAACTGATTCTAATTATTGCTTCTTGATGTTATAACAACTTTCTTTGAAACTGCATTCCCATAAAGAACATACAATCTAGATTCCAAATTGTCTTTCATGAGTACCTTGGAGCCTATATACACTTTAAGATATCATTTTTTGCATGATATTTATAATTCCAGACGTCAATGTAGAAAGAAATATTAGATTCCTCTTCATTTGAGGAACATGCTAATACTCAATAGTTTTAATGATATCATCAAACATTCTTAATTGGATATTACCAATATCAGGTACAGTCAACAAACTGTTATCTCCCATATATGTAATACCACTCATTTTCTTGTAAGTAGTAAATTAATGTCTATGAGGACACTTGTGGAATATAGCACAAGAATCAAGAATCTATGAATTCTTTCAGTGATCCGAATTCACAGATAGAACTACCCCAGTACTGTTATTACTATTATCAAATTTATCCATGTCAAACTATATTAATAGAACTCTCTTGTTATTTTCCTCTCTTTAGCCTAAGACAATATCTCCTAAAGTGACTAGCTTTCCTACACTCAAAATAGTTTTTCTTTTTACCTCTAGATTTTGATATAGCCTTTCTCTATACTCTTCTCCTACTTACCAAATCTTCATCTTCTGTTTTATGCTTTGGAAAATTCTTTTTCAACTTTTTTTATTTTAGTATTTTACTAACATCATCTAGTGAAATACTAGTTTTCGTATACAATAGAATATCAATAAAAGTCTCATACGAAGATGGTAATGAACACAATACAATTAATGTATGATCCTAATTATCAATCTTAATACCTATGTTATTCAAGTCCATAATTATGTAATTAAACTCATCAAGATGTTGTTAATGAGCTTATTTTCGCTCATTCTTATATTGTACAATATTTCCTTCAAATAAAGGTGATTTGTCACTATTTTACAAAGTATAACTCTTCTAATTGTTTTCACACAATTGAAGTTGAAATATCTCCAGCAATTTCTCGCATAACATTATCATTCACACTCATAAAATCACACATAAGGCTCTATCCTGCAGATATGCTTATCCGACTCTCTCATACCCTCAGGAAATCTTCTTTCAATTGCCCTCCATAAACTGTATAAACGAGGGACGATCTTATTCGAATTTTTTGGAGACTAAAACTCGTTCTATCATTAAACTTAGCTATTTTATACTTTGTGTATGTCATCTTGAATCCTTGGACTATGCATAAAAAATAAATAAAGAAAAATACCATTGTTGGAAAACAAAAAACCCACTCACAGGGAAGCACTACCACGTAAAAAACTATTGCATATAACTAATGAAGCACCCACGTGCAGTTGCTGAACCACCACATACCACCGCAATTTCATTAAAAATCACCATAGAAACTGTCTGCAAGTTTATATCCGGCATGGATCTAGTGAAACTTGCACAAAAAATGCGTTGTTCCTCCTTCTCAGACAGACCCAATGCACCAATAACTAGATCTGGCCTTCGCGGGCTGATATTCGTCTCCACCGTGTGCAGAACCGGTTGCGCACCACTCTGCCTTCTTTCACCTCACTGTCACATGTTGGTTCTTCTTCTCCATTCGTGTGCACTCCTACGCTCTATGGACAGACCATATCTGACATCGTGTCTATCTTTCTTCTCTAAGCAATGTGCACAGTCGATTTCTTCCACCTGGTTGCTCGATATATGAGAACGGTTCTATCAATAGTCATCGTCGTTGCGATCTGAGCTGCTATTGCGGTGCTACTCTTGAGGGAAGAAACAAAAAATACAGTTGTTGCATTTGTATTTAGTCTTCCTAATTTTTTTTCTCTCTAACTGATATGGTTTTTTCTCTTTAACTTAAGCTCTGATACCATTTATTTGGAAAATAAATCCTTAAAATGCACACAATCATAACAAAGTAAAGTATATAAAAAATAACACAAAGTTTTAACATAGTTCAACAGTGGGTCTATATCCGCGGGCAAAACCTACAAGAAAGTATTCTACTATGATCAATTGAGAGTACATCTTTAATAGGTTAGCAAATATATATATAGAGACTAGTAGAATTTTTTCAAACAAAAATTCTCTAAAATATACATAAATTATTGCTCATGATAAATATAAAATATCTCCAAGATATACAAAAATACCCATTATGATAAATATCAAATATCCTCCATAATATAGATAAGATATTCCCAAAATTCAAGTCACATCAAGAGTCTCTAAAGTTTATGATAATATATTTAAAGCTTTCAACAAACTATAAATGTTAAAATAGTAACTCAAAAGAAAAAATAACTTAATCGCATAAGTAAATATTAATTAAAGATTTATAAATAAAGTATAATGCATAAATAAAGGAGATAAAGGAAGAGATATTGCAAACTCGATTCTTTTTTTTTTTTTTTACAAATTCGACCACCCATGTGTATTTATGTTGTCTTCTTAAGTCAACCACTTGAGTATTTTCACTATCTTGAAAATATTTGTTTTTCATGTATCTAACTTTACCTCTTTCAAATGCTTATTTATCTTAGTGTCGAGATTTACTCCTTTAATGTTTCTGTCAAACAGTCAACTTCTAAGAGATTTCTCACACCTTTATTTAGAAACTAAAGACTTGTTTAAGGCGTTTAACTTCATTTGAAAGTGTTTTTTCAAACACTTAAATCTCTAGAAGTTTTCCACATTTCCTCTTATAAAAAAACATGGAAGGAAATATTTTTTTTTTCAAGATTTAACTCAAGAAATTTATTTTTGAAGAGTTTAGCTCAAGATTATTCTTCGAGAATAAATATTTCTCTTTAAACTATAAGTATGTGAAAGAATAAAATCTCAAAAATGTTCTTATCAAATGTAGGTATTCAAGTTAAAGCTCAAAGAGAATATAAGAGATTTTTTTTTTTTAAAAAAAGAAAATAAATCCAGTTTTTTATTCTTAAATCTCTCAAAATTTTGATGAAAACCAAATAAATGAATAACAATAAACAAGCTAAAGACTTTTAGAAGTTTACCTCAAGAATCTCTTTCAAAGAATATATTTCAAAGCAAAGAACAAAAATATTCAAAAATTAAGGCTTAAAAGTAAGTAAAGAGCTTTCGCTTGAAAATTTTGATTTTTTTCTCTTCAAAATTGTTCAAAACACAAACAGATGAACAATCTTAAAAGTCCAAAAGGTTTTCAAAAGATTACTTCAAAAAATTCCTCTCCAAGTATAAATTTCAAGATAAAGAACAAAGAGATTCAAAATCCTTAATCAACTTTATATTGTCCTCCAATTTATCTATCTCTAAGAGTTTGACCAATATGTTTTCGTCCTCCTAATTTTATGATTTATAAATTCCACTATAATCATATCCCACTTTTGAAATTTTTGCCTCTTATTGTCTTAGTGGTTTGCCCAAACCACTCTAATGATTTCCCAAAAAAGTTTTTTCCTTTAACCAGAATGTTTCAGTAAAATAATATTCTATTCATACTTGTACTTTGTGACTGTAACAAATTGGAAAAATGACATTGAAAAAGTATGAGAAATAAAGCTAGCCACTTAAAAGTTTCTAGAAGCTATTGCGGCTCTTTTATACATTCTTAACTTATTTCCTATAATTACGCAATCTATATTTATAAGCAATGTGCGGAAGGTTTATAAGTCCATAATTATAAAATATGTATGTTCAGTATAAGGTTGTCAAGATTTTGTCTCTCCTCATCCAAACTTATTATTTATAGCAGCTTGTAATTTGGATCACCTCTTATCGTCGAAGGAATGTTACATTCTTGTTTCAAATTTGTCATTAATTCTCATGTTATGCTCATTTTATGCTCTTCATGTATGACTTATGTTGCCCGTAAATTCTAGTGCAATGCCATACAACACCATTTCTATTGAACATAATCATATCAATATGATGAATTAAACTTAATTTAACCCCCACATAAGTTCCATTAGTCCATGTAACACTTAAACAACATTCTTTTTTTTTTTGTAAGAAAGAGTTGACAATTCATAAAACATCAATCTTTGAATCTTAACTGATCTTATGTAACACCCCCGGAAATTTAAAATGGAATTTTATATTCAAAAATATCAAATGCGGAAGCGATGTCAAAATTTGAATAACATCCCTTACACTGAAACCGAAACGTGCTCACAAAATATAAAAGATTATACTACCTAAAGGAGAAACTTGAAAGTAAAAACTACGAATGTGACTATGGAGTCTTTAAGCGTCCCCTTCGTCGTCCTCCTGCGGAATCGGCTCGGGAACGATGTCCTCTTGATCTGAAATGATTAAATAAGGAATGAGCTACACTAGCCCAGTAAAGACATCACGATATCTCACCGTCACGGAGGTAAAGGTGGGTAGAAAACACAAAAAGACCAATGGAGCATAATTTACAACAAATCCTTTTATCGAAAATAAAACCTTTACCATTTACTTACCTCGGTGAAATTCATAAAACGATATACGAAAGCAATAACATCATCATCATCATGAAAACATATATATGAACTGTATAACATAATACCTATCACACTTTTCGTAATTCAATCGTTACACAACATATTTTCCTAATTCACCAGCCCACTAGTATCCATGGGGATCCATCGGGGTCCCGCTACCCGTTAATCCTTAACACTTGAAATCATATTCCAGGGCCGTCCCCATACCCCGTCCGGTATGGGCGCCAAACCATAGACCTCATTACCCCGTCCGGTATGAGGGTGAAACGGGCCGTCCCCATACCCCGTCCGGTATGGGCGCCAAAACAATAAACCTCATTACCCCGTCCGGTATGAGGATGAAACGGGCCGTCCCCATACCCCGTCCGGTATGGGCGCCAAAACACATAAGATCTCCATACCCCGTCCGGTATGGGAGACCACAATCCCGGTAGGGTTCCCTACGGACCCGGTCCGTCCACCATCTCCTAGGATATCTAGTCAGGCTGAACACATTATACAATTTCCATTCACATAATCTTTCATTCTCCTTTTCCCTCAGTCAGCATTATCAATCACATACAAACAAGAAAACGATAATTTATGCCAAACAGACAACATATAGCATCAATATCCCGGTCATTCAATCCATAATCAATAAAACAGTAAAATATGCACACGAAACTATAAAATGAAAACATCGAACCTCATGCTGCATTTAAAACTGTAAAACATGCCAAATAACAGTTAACCGACAAACACACTAGACTCGGGCTCCATTAGCGACCTTAAGCAATTTCACACATTCGTTGATTCATGAAAAACCGTTTTATCATTTATTGGACTTTAAAACCGTGATAGAAAATAGAGTGAGGGGTCCTTACTCGTTTCGGGATCCGAACACGGCTTCACAGTGCGCTTGCAGGCTGTCCCTAATTTTTCCTGAATTTTCCTCAGGGAACTGAAACGCACTACTGGTACCTGCACGTGTTCCAAAAAATCCCAAATTAGGCCCAGGGCCCCTTTCGGCCCAAATCGCAACTCCAGCACAGCGGCTCCGCCGTGCTCCGGCGACGGCGCCGCCTCTGGCGGCAGCGATTCGCCTCGGGTTGGCTGTTTTCGGCAGAATTCGGCCACACTCGCATCGGTCCCTGCGAGAAAACAACCCTAGGGCCCTCGGGGGGCCAAAAAATTACGGAAAAACGGAGCTTACCGGCGGCGGCGCTCTCGGGTGCGGCGGTTCTCTGGCGAGGTTCGTGTTTTGGTGATTCGGCTCCGGTCAACTTGTAGAGAAAAGAGTGGTGATCACGGTGATATAAAAATTGCATCAAACGGAGGCCGGGAAGGGCCTCATCGGAGGCAAAAACCGAGAAGGGCGCGGCGGCGCCGCTGGGCTTCGGCCGTGCATTACGACCGTTTGGCCGGGATTTTGGCTCCGATTTGGCCACAGGAGGAATCAGCGTGGAAAAACGAGTCGGGGGTACGAAATTTACCTCGATCGGCGGTCGGAAGTTCCTCCGGTGCGGCGGCGGCCGGCTTTTGGTTCGTCTTCTCCGGCGAGTGGCAGGCGGCTAGGGTTTGTGGTCTGGTGTGGGGGTTCTATTTATAACCCCTTGCCTTTTGATCTCAGCCGTCCATTTTGTTTTAATCTGGGCCGTCCGTTTTTGATTAAATCTGGGCCGTCCGTGCGTTTAAATCTGGGCCGTCCGATCGCACGTTTGATCTGGGCCGTCCGATCGCGCCCACGCGGATCGCCAATGTGGCCCTTTTTGGAACGACGTGGTTTTGCCACGTGGCAGGTCCCGGTTGGCCGGGACTGCTGACGTGGCTGCCGACGTGGTTTTTTTTTTTTTTTTTTTTTTTCCCTCCTCGGTCCGGGCGCTACAACTTATAATTCTTGCATTTTAACATTTATTTGGAAAACCAAAACGGAGAACATAGATTAAATTATTCCTTATAGTGTTTTAATTGTTGGAACCCTTTCAAGCCCCTAATAATTCCAGCATAATAGTCATTGCTATCTGCGAGGTTCTTGAGCAATCTTCGTCCTTATAAATATAAGTAAAATATTTTAAATCAAACCCATCATCTCATGACTTATTTAATGTTTTGTAGGGTTCCTCTTTACCTCTAGTTGAATGTCTTCTTTATCTTCAATCAATCTATCTTTTTCCTAATTTTGTTGTCTAATTAAGTTACTCCAGCTTAAGACATTTACCTAATTTTGTTAGATCTCCAAATTTTAGCTCCATGGTGCAAAGTATGTGAATCCTCTATCATCTCATTTGCTTCTCTATGTAGAGTGCCTTTCTAAGATTACAATGTCATATTTTTTCTCTCTCATTTCTTTTATCTTTAGGTTTTTGTTATTGGATTATTTTATATACATTGAGGTGGATTTGAATTAGCAACCTTGATTGGTATGGTTGGGGTTTTGAGTCTTATGGAACATGGGCTGTTGAGTAACATGATATGGAGTTAAATCTTGTCAATCCATTTTTTGAGCCTTCAACAGATCCAATAAGATAACTTTTGGATGTGCGTGCTGGTGTTGGCTTGTATAAACTTGGGAATGTTAGACATGTAATTAGGCTCTACACTGTGTTCTTTATATATCATTTTCTCTTTAGCCTTCATCATCTCCTCCGTTACCTTTTATGATACTCCTACCAAGGTAAAAACAAAATTCTCGTTATGCTGACGTAAAACTACCAATATGAGTTCCAAGATGATCTTCCCCGTTTTCTATAAAATCTTTTTTACCTTTATAGCACTTAAGTAAAAAATATCTTTTTTCTCCTCTATAATTGTCATCTTCGCCAACAATTCCACCTTCTTTTTCATCGACATCATGCTCTATCCTTGAATCTTTTTCATCCTAATGGACACTATGCATGAGTCATCAAAAAATCATGCATCCACCAAAATCCAATCATCTATGTCATCCTAAGCACCACAGTCACATAATGTATGGCCCATGTATTTTTAGTGGTAAAAAAGCTGGTAATCTTTTGTGTGATTGACGTGCTTGTAGTGGTAACAAAAAGTTGGTAATATTTTATACTCAAATGACACTCATTACACCAAATCCTTAACTTTAATTTGAGTTCAATACAACACTAGTTTTTTCACATCCGAGCAACTTTAATTCTTAAAAACAAAGGAACTGCCTCCATCTGTCGAATTATTAATTCAAACCAACACTCCCATTTTCCTCCCACAACTTTGAACCACTTCCTTCGTCATCAATTTAGACGATAAATCATAAACTTGAGCCCATATTTTTGTAAGAACACATTGCATACTAGTTAGGTGTTCATTTTTTTTGTATTTTATGTAAGCAAAAGTCTATCTTTTTAAAGTGCCAAAGTTAGATCCCCTTTGCATCATGATCATCTATCTCTCGCTATAAAAATCGAAAGAGATAGATTTTTCCCAAACTCTAGCACCAAGTTTCTCTCTTGGTTTTCAAAAACTATTTATGTATTGATTTTTCTTTCAGTATACAGTTTGCCCACAAGGTAAAAAACCTGCTCATACCAATTTATTTTCCCTGTAAGGTGTTAGATGATAACTCTAAAACTTCTCATTCATTTTCAATCAAGGAACATTGGAGGCCATTGCATCCAATTGAAAACATGCATAACATGGAAACAAAAAATGCCAAACCCCCTGCATTGGTAGCAAACACTGACCCATATAACCCACAAACACGAGAAGGAAAAAGAAAACATATAAAGTAAGGGGGAAAAAAAAGAAACATACAAAAGACAATTACACAAACCATATTTAACAAATACTAGAATATAATAAACATAATTAGACACTCTTAAAAATTGAGACTATTTTTTATCGCAAACTCAATAAGGGAAAAAGATATGAAATCAAAATTATCATACGTTACTTTGAGTCATATGTTATTGGACTTAAATATATAATAACCCCTGTATATTCTTATTTTTTCGACTTAAGTATTTACAATAATTTTTTTGTCTATATAGGTAATTATATTTTCAAAAAAAATTTAATAACCCTTATAGCATAATAATAAATTAAGTCCCCGATAAGCTAATGTTATGTCATTGCTCATATAGCATGATGTGGCAATAGAGCACATTTTTTTCCACTCTGACATCCATGTGGATGCCACCTCAAACTCAATATTCATGCTTCTAATGTAATTTATTTTATTATACTTTAATATATGCTTTTATTTTTATTCATAAATAAATAGCTAAAACATTTTTAAAATAAAAAAAAATTAAGACCCCCCCATTAAGGAGTTGAAACCCTTCTCCTTATTCTCAAAGTTTACTCTACATACTGTAAAGGCTCAGAACTTCAAAGGAAATAAAGTCATAAATTAAATGCGAAAGTGAAATAATAGAGTTAAGGTTTACATTTCTTATACAATAATTTATAATGCCCAATAAGACTACATGAATGTCCATTCTAAAATAACAAACGAAAATTAAAGAAATAAATGAAAAATAGATAACTGAGCATCCTAGGACGATCTTCATTAGCTTTTGAAGGGAGTTCGGATGATGAACTATTCACAATTCTCTTGTTGATCGAGATATAGATATTAGTCCTATTGATCTGAAGTAGCTAATGAAAGGTTAAGCTACACTAACCCAGTAAGAATATCACACTAATCACAGATACGGAAAATTGAAGATTGGTAAAAATAAGAAAAACAATCAATAGAGCCCTTAATTTAATGTAAATTCATTTACTATAAAGAAAATTATTTATTTTATATTCGTGTAACAAGTCTTTTACAACAATAACTTATGAAAATTCATATTCATGCATTATTATTTATCACATATAAGATAACAAGAAATGATCATTTTATATTTTTACTGACTTATCGGTACCCCTGCGGGTCTATAGGGATGTCCTCCTACTCGTGAATCCAATATCCAATTAAACAATTAACATGTCGTCCTCATACCCCGTCCGATAATGGACGCTAAACATTCCATCATCTCGATACCCCGTCCGGTATGAGAGTGAACCATATATCGCAAATCTTACTGGTAAGGGACTTTCCAATCCTGTGTGACTAAGGCAACGTTCACGGTAGGGTTGCTTATGTACTGGGTTCATCTGCCCTTTCCTGAGTACCTAGTAAGTCTTTTTCATACAGATTTCCATCAATATAACAATCAAGCATGCATTAACCATATCTCATTTCACATTCACGGTTTACTTAAATAATAATATAGGTTAACATAGCCAAATAGTCAATGGCCGAAATACTAGCATACAATGAAGGAGAAATAAATAACAAATAACCAAAAAGACCATAAAAATTATCAGTTGAGTTATGCACAGTATAATATTAACCAAATATAGGCTAATACAGAAAAATAAATAGAAAATCGAAAACGACCATGAACTAATCGGTTTCGGCTCCACTAATGATCTATAATTATTTTTAGGTTTATTTAATTTTTTATAAAATACATAATTATTAATTATTACCCTCAATTTGTCGTAACGAAGGAAAAAGAGTGAAGGATCCTTATCTGGATCGG
>NW_019014616.1:352490-365281 GCF_000150535.2 Carica papaya | reverse complement strand
CCAGATCAAAAGCACGTGTGGACGGCTAGATTTCACGCGTGCGGATGGCCCAGATTAAATCACGCATGGACGGCCCATATCGCATCGCGATGGATGGGCTAGATTCATTCACAATTTAATCGCGATCGGACGGCCCCAGATTAAATCATGATGGACGGCTCAGATTGAAAGGAGAAGATTATAAATAATCTCATCCATACCCAACCTCAAACCCTAGTCGCCAGAGCCCTCGTTGGAGAAGACAACCCAGCCGCTGGGGGAACAGACTGCCGCCACCCGCCATCGCACCGGAGCATTTTTCGGCCGCCAAACGAGGTAAAATTTCTCCCATTGGCTCAGATTTCGATGTTGAACCCATCTGTGGCCAAATCGGAGCCAAACCACTGACCAATTGGCAAAAAAACGTCGTTGAAGCCCAGTAGTGCCGCCGTGGGTTTTCTCAATTTTTATCTCCGATGATACCCTTCCCGATTCCCGTTCGATGTAATTTTTACACCACTGTGACCATTATCCTTTCCTCTACAAGTTAATTGGAGCAAAATGCCAAATTGCAACTCGCGCAGGAGGAGCCGCCGCACCCGAGAGCTCCGCCGCCGGTAAGTCTTGATTTTCTGTATTTTTTGGCCCATCGAGGGCCCTACGTGTGTTTCTTCGCAAGAACTGGTGCTAGTTTGGCTGAATTCGACCAAAAACAGCCGAAAACAGCCAAACCGAGGCGGATTGCCGCCGTGCCGAAATTCTAAAATTGGCCGAGGAGGCCCTGGGTCTGATTTGGAGTTTTTTGGGGACATGTGCAGGTACCGGAAGTGTGTTTCAGTTCCCGGAGAAAAATTCAGGGAATCTAGGAACTGCCCGTAGGTATAGTAAAAAACTAATTTTAGACTTCGAATCAAGTAAGGACCTCTCACCCTATTTCCTATAACGGCATTAAAGCTTAATAAATGATAAAACGGTATTTTATGAATTAATAGATATGTATAGTTAATTAAGGTTGCTAATGGGGCCCGGATCTGATATATTTTTGGTTAGTTGCTGTTTTAGTTATTTTACAGTTTTTAAATGCATTATGGTATCTGATTTTTTTATTCTATGGTTTTGAATGCATGAATCACTGTTTACTTCATTATGGCTTGATTTTGTAAATCCGATGATATGTCTGCATTATTGGATGCTCATTACTGGTTTAAATATTCATGATTATGTGAGAAACAGAAAACTAAGAAAAGAATAGAAAAGATATGTGAATTGATAAATGGATAAGTCGACAACCTCACTAGATATCTTGGGAGATGGTGGACGGACCGGGTCCATAGGGAACCCTACCGAGAACGTTGTCTCTCATACCGGACGGGGTATGGAGACTTTAAATGTTTTGGCGCACATACCAGATGGGGTATGAAAATGACCCGCTTCACCCTCATACTGGACGGGGTACTGAGGTTTATCGTTTTGGTGCCCATACCAGACGGGGTATGAGGACAGCCCTAGAATTAAGTTGTTAAAGTGAATGGTTCACGTGTAGTGGGGAACCCTATGGATCCCATGGATACTGGTAGGTTGATAAAAGATGAAATTTGTTGCCTGATGATTGAAATATTAAAAGTATGCCATGTGTTATGTACAGAGTGCGAATGATTTCATGATATTATAATGTTATTGTTTTCATAGGTTGTTTTCATGAATCTCCCCGAGGTAAGTG
This sequence comes from Carica papaya, assembly GCF_000150535.2. Next base: position 363,582 of record NW_019014616.1, on the reverse strand, counting down.
GACAATAAAGGGTTTTATCATTGATAAATGAATTTGTTATAAATTATGCTCCATTGGTCGTTTTTGTTTTCTACCAACCTTTACTTCTACGATAGTGAGATAGTGTGACGTCTTTACTGGGCTAGTGTAGCTCATTCCTTACTTAACTATTTCAGATCAGGAGGACTTGGTTCCCGAGCCCGTTCTGCAGGAAGACGGCGAGTAGATGCCTAAAGATTTTATAGTTTTCCTTATAGTATTCATTTCTAGTATTTACTTTAGTTAGCTTATTATTTCATACATTTAATATGTTTTGGTTATTGTGTAAGGGATGTTAATCATAATATTTTATTTCGCTTCCATACTTAGAATTTTTATATATATGTTTCATTTTAATTTTCGGGGCCGTTACAGTTGGTATCAGAGCCGCGTTCCTCGGACTCGTCCCTTACACAATAATACTTAGAGAAATACCAACCAATTAATCGTTACTCAACCCTTCCTTGTGAAATGCAGGTGCAGAGAGATGACGAGAAGAAGACCCCCACTAAACCGAGCAGCCCCGGATGATTCGCTTCGGAAAGATGTGGACAGAATATTTAAGATGCTAGAAAGGATCATTGTTGCTCAGCAAGGTCGAGAGGAGAGAAAAGAGTTTTCGACCCTCCCCCACTACAACAGGTTGAGCCACCGCTACAACGAGCGGATCTCAAGTCACCCCAGCACGAGCCTACTCCTCCACAGTACCACCCAGCACAACCGCCGCAGTATAATCCGGTGCCCCAGCCACAATACTGCTTGGTACCACCACAGAACAATCTAGTGCCCCCATTATATCAGTAGGTGCCACCACAGGGCCCCCCAGTCTATCCTCAACCCGGCCCAGTCCCTCTTCCACGGGACTCAGCTCCTTCCCTGATTGACCCGGGCTATGTAGAGAGGTACAGGAGACTGAACCCTTCCACTTTTGCAATGGAGTCCTCTTTTGAAGATGCCCAGTACTGGTTGGCGGAGACAGAGAAGGCTTTCAAGACCTTAGGAGTGGTTCCCAAGCAAAGGGTTACCCTTGCTTCCTACATGCTGGTGGGGGAAGCAGGTTGTTGGTGGGAGCTCAAGCAGACCACCCTGCCTACACCAATCACTTGGGAGCAGTTCTTAGCAGCCTTTCATGCGGAGTACCTCCCAGAGCACATCTGACATCTAAAGGAGATGGAGTTTGTCCAGCTGGTCTAGGAAAACATGACGGTAACGGAATATGCTCGTAAGTTTCTAGAGTTGGGCTACTCCCTTAAGACATTGATAGATGAGGGCAGGAAGGCTAAGAGGTTCTAGTGGGGCATCTGCCCAAAGATCAAGCATCACTTATTGGTATTAGAGCTCAAGACATATTCAGCCGTTCTGGCAAAGGCGCAGATCGTGGAGAGGAGTTTCAACACCCTTCCTCAGTCAGCAGGGAGTCACAAACCCTCAGCTCCACTTCGCAGACCAGCACCTACTGCGCCTGTCCAACAAAATAAGAGGCCCAGACTGGCGATCCAGGCTCACCCTCAGGCTCCAAGGACAACACGTGGCAAGATCTGTTAGCACTGCGGCAGGGATCACGGGGACCGACTATGCTATCGCCTCAACAACACCTGTAGCATATGTGGTAGTGCCCAGCACTATGCGAGAGAATGCCCGAGGAACCAGAACTAAGGAAGACCTCCTATTCAGGGCAAGGTATACAATCTCACACAACAGGATGCTGATGCCGACCCAGACGTGGTACAAGGTATGTACACTATCTGTAACCATATTGCTCACGTTTTATTTGACACTAGTGCATCGCATTCATTTGTTTCACATATTTTTGCATCCAAACTTAATGTATCACTTGATAAACTTGATTCAATATTTTTTGTGTCTACTGCTGGGGGTGAAACACTATTAGGGGAAGTTATTTACAGGGCTTGTGCCGTAGAGATAGCAAATAGGAAACTGAGTGTAGACCTAATAGGGTTAGACACGGGGGATTTTGATGTAATTTTAGGGATGGATTGGCTAGCATTATATCACGCCACCATAGATTGCTTTAACAAGAAGGTTGTATTCAATCCTCCTAATGAGGAGCCATTTACAAATTAATAAAATTATTTAGTACTTATTTTTTGATGGAAAGTTTCCTTAATTTTCAAGTACTTTAACCTTACTGATTTCTCTAACTAGGCAAGCCCAAGCAGGAAATTTGTATCCAAAAGATTCCGGTAGTTCGAGACTTTTCATATGTGTTTTCGGAAGAAATACTCGGACTGCAAGTGGATAAGGAAGTTGAGTTCACTATAGACCTACAACCAGGCACCCAGCCCATTTCGGTTGCTCTTTACCGCATGAGCCGCGTTGAGATGGAAGAGCTGAGGAAACAGATCCCTGAATTATAAAATAATGGTTTTATTAGACGCAGTGTGTCTCCTTGGGGTGTCGGAGTCACTTTTTCTAGGAAGGGAGATGGAACGTTGAGACTATGTATTGATTACAGAGGATTGAACAAGGTCACAATCAAGAACAAATATCCCCTTCCCAGAATTGATGACTATTCGATCAGCTGCAGGGTATGCAGGTCTTCTCCAAAATAGACCTGCGATCATGTTACCATCAGGTGAAAATAAAAACAGAAGACATCCCCAAAACGGCCTTTCGAACTAGGTACGAACACTATGAGTTCCTGGTCATGCCATTTGGGCTAACCAACGCCCGGGCCATCTTTATGGATCTGATGAACAAGGTCTTCAGAGAATTCTTGGATTAATTTGTTATCGTGTTCATCGATGACATCTTGGTCTACTAAAAAAACAGAGAAGAGCATGCTCACCATCTAGCCCAAGTTTTGTAGGTCATCAGAAAAAAGAAGTTATATACAAAGTAGAGCAAGTGTGGATTCTGGCTTGAGCAGACCGCATTCCTAGGACACATCATATCGAAGGAAGGAGTATCAGTGAATCCCGAAAAGGTTAAAGTGGTACTTGGCTAAGAGAAGTTGACATCAGTTAAGGAAATCCGTAGCTTCCTAGGAATGGCAGGTTATTACCGCAGGTTCATCGAAGGATTCTCTAGTCTAGCGGCTCCCCTAACCCGACTCACAAAGAAGAATGCCAAGTTTGAGTGGAATGAGGACTGTGAGAGAAGTTTTTCAGAATTAAAAGAGCCGTTGACCACTGCACCCGTACTGGCTTTACCGAGTGGATCGGGGGGATATACAGTTTATAGTGATGCCTCCTATCTAGGCCTGGGTTGTGTCCTAATGCAGCATAGGAAGGTCATAGCCTATGGGTCCAGACAGTTAAAGAATCATGAGAAGAATTATCCCACCCATGACTTGGAACTTGCCGCAATCATACACACCTTGAAAACTTGGCACCATTATTTATACGGAGAGACCTTTCAGATCTATACCGATCATAAGAATTTAAAATACATATTCACTCAAAAGGATCTCAACATGCGTCAGAGAAGGTGGATGTAACTCCTTAAAGACTATGATTGTGATATCTTGTACCATTCGGGTGAGGGCAACGTGGTGGCAGATGCTTTCGGCAGGAAAAGTGCAAGTATCTTAGCCCATTTGATGGTTTCAGAACGCAGGAAAATTGGGGCCACACAACAGGTTCAACTTCAGGACCTGAAGAGAGTCGAATGTTTAGGCCGTCTGACCGTCTAGCTCGAGATAATATAGAGAATAAGGGAAGCCCAGTCAGTCGACCCCGCCTTAGTAGCCCGCAAGATTGATGCAGAACAGGGAGTGAGCTCAGAATTCTGAGTCTCTGCCGATGGGTTACTCTAGTTCCAGGACAGGGTGTGTGTCCCAGAAGACAGTGAGTTAAAGAGAGACATCATGACAGAGTCCCATAACTCGAAGTTTGCTATGCATCCCGGAAGTACCAAAATGTACCAAAGCATGCGACCCAGGTTTTGGTGGAATGGGATGAAGAGGGACATAGCTGACTTTGTATTTAAATGGTTGGTATGTCAGCAGGTCAAGGCAGAGCATCAAAGCCCAGGCGGGTTACTTCAGCCTTTACCGATCCCGAAGTGGAAGTGGGAAGATATCACCATGGACTTCAAAACAGGATTATCCAAGGCACGCTCAGGACATGACGCCATCTGGATAATTGTTGATCGGCTTACCAAGTCTTCCCACTTCCTAGCCATCAGGATGACCGATCCTTTGGACAAGTTGGCAATAATGTATATCCGAGAAATAGTCAAATTGTATGGAGTTCCAGTGACAGTGGTATCCGACAGGGACCTCATGTTCACTTTTCGGTTTTGGAGTAGCTTTCAGTAGGCCATGGGAACAAAGCTGTCTCTCAGTACTGCCTTCCATCCTCAGACTGATGGACAATCAGAAAGGACAATCTGTATACTTGAGGATATGCTTCGAGCTTGTGTCTTTGACTTTGGGGGCCATTGGGACGACCATCTACCCCTAATAGAATTTGCCTACAACAACAGCTACCAAGCGAGCATTGACATGGCTCCGTATAAGGCGTTATATGGGCGCCCATGCAGATCACCGATTTGTTGGGAAGAAGTGGGCGATAGAAAATTATTCGGACCGGAGTTGGTGGAGGAGACCACGTCTAAAATAGTTAAAATCAGAAAGAACATTCAGACGGCTTAGAGCAGGTAGAAGAGTTATGCGGACACACGGAAGAGAGATTTAGCGTTTGAGAAAGGCGACCGGGTGTTCCTTAATGTCACTAATTTCAAGAAAATTAATAAGTTCAGCAGGAGGAGAAAACTAAACCCCCGATTTATTGGACCATTTGAAGTCTTAGACAGGATTGGTACTACCGCCTACAGACTAGCACTGCCTTAGAAGCTCTCCAAGGTCCACAATATGTTCCATGTGTCCATGTTACGTAAGTACAACCCGGACCCCTCTTATGTCTTGGCTCATAAACCGCTTCCACTCCAAGAGAACTTGTCTTATGAGGAAGTACCAGTCGGTATCACGGACCGAAAGAGCAGAATACTCTGCAACCAAAAAATATCATTTGTAAAGGTCGTGTGGCAGAACCACACGCCAAGGGAGGCTACCTGGGAGGTAAAATCAGACTTTAGAGCGTAGTATCTCAATTTGTTCGACTAGGAGTAAGAGGCAAATTTGGGGGACCAAATTTCTTTAAGGGGGGGAGAATTGTAACACCCTAATTCTTTTATTATTATTATTATCGGAATTATTTCTATTTTATTTTATTTTAATTTTTATAATTGATTTATTATGTAATAATTATATGATTTTAAATTTAGTTTAATTTAATTAAATGGAAATAAAAATAATAATAATGATAAAAATGGATAAAATTATTTTTGAGATTTAATTGAAAACAATTTTAGAAAAAAAGGGTAAAAATTCATATTCTGGGGGTGTTTTTAAAAAGAAAATAAAAAACTGGGGTCAAAATACAATTTAAAAAAATTACACCACGTCAGCAGCCCGGTCAGCAGCCCCGGCCAACCAGGACATGCTGCGCGGCAGAGACACTGACGCGGGAGGCCACGCAGAACAAAGCCATGTGGGCAATCCACGTGCGCGCGATCGGGCGGCTGAGATCCATTCATGCGCGCACGGATGGCTCAGATCAAAAGTGCGTGCGGACGACCTAAATTTCACGCATGCGGACGGCCCAGATTGAATCACGCACGAACGACCCAAATTCATTCCTAATTTAATCGTGATCGGACAATCCAGATTAAATCATGATGGACGGCTCAGATTAAAAGGAGAAGGTTATAAATAATCTCATCCACACCCAATCTCAAACCCTAGCCGCCAGAGCTCTCGCCGGAGAAGACAACTCAGCCGTTGGGGGAACCGACCGCCGCACCGGAGCACTTTTCAGCCACTAAACGAGATAAAATTTCTCTTCTTGGCTCAGATTTCGATGCTGAACCCACTTGTGGCTAAATCGAAGCCAAACCACTGGCCAATTGACCGAAAAATGATGCTGAAGCCCAGCGGCGCCGCCGCGAATTTTCTCAGTTTTTGTCTCCGATGAGGCCCTTCTCGATTCCCATTCGATGTAATTTTTACGCCACTGTGACCACCATCCTTTCCTCTACAGGTTGACCGGAGCAAAATACCAAATCGCGACTCGCACTGGAGGAGCCATCGCACTCGAGAGATTCGCCGCCAGTAAGTCTCAGTTTTCTGTATTTTTTTGGCCCACTGAGGGCCCTACGTGTGTTTCTTTGTAGGAACTGGTGTTAGTTTGGCTGAATTCGGTCGGAAACAGCTGAAAACAGGCAACCCGAGGCGGATCGTCGCCTTGGGCGGCGGCGGAGCCGCCGTGCCGGAATTCCAAAATTGGCCGAGGAGGCCCTGGGTCTGATTTGGAATTTTTTGGGGATATGTGTAGGTACCGGAAGTGTGTTTCAGTTTCCGGAGAAAAATTCAGGGAATCTAGGGACTGCCCGTAGGTACAGTGAAAAATCGATTTTAGATTTTGGATCAAGTAAGGATCTCTCACCCTATTTCCTACCACGACATTAAAGCTTAATAAATGATAAAATGGTAATTTATGAATTAATAAATATGTATAATTAATTAAGGTTGCTAATGGGGCCCGTATCTAATATATTTTCGGTCAGTTGCTATTTTAGTTATTTTACAGTTTTTAAATGCATTATAGTATCTTATTTATTTATTCTATGGTTTTGAATGCATGAATCACTGTTTACTTCATTATAGCTTGATTTTGTGAATCTGATGATATGCCTACATTGTTGGATGCTCGTTACTGGTTTAAATATTCATGATTATGTGAGAAACAAAAAACTAAGAAAAGAATAGAAAAAATATGTGAATTGATAAATGGATAAGTCGACAACCTCACTAGATATCCTAGGAGATGGTGGACGGACCGGGTCCATAGGGAATCCTACCGAAAATGTTGTCTCTTATACCGGACGGGGTATGGAGACTTTAAATGTTTTGGCGTTCATACCGGACGGAGTATGGGGACGGCCTGCTTCACCCTCATACCGGACGGGGTACTGAGGTTTATCGTTTTGGCGCCTATACCAGACGGGGTATGGGGATGACCCTGGAATTAAGTTGTTAAAGTGAATGGTTCACGTGTAGCGGGGACCCCTATGGATACTGGTAGACTGATAAAAAAGAAAATTTGTTGCCTGATGATTGAAATATTAAATGTATGACATGTGTTATGTACAGAGTGCGTATGATTTCATGATATTATAATATTATTATTTTCATAGGTTGTTTTCATAAATCTCCCCGAGGTAGGTGGACAATAAAGAGTTTTATCGTTGATAAATGAATTTGTTATAAATTATGCTCTATTGGTCGTTTTTGTTTTCTACCAACCTTTACTTCTGTGACAGTGAGATAGTGTGACGTCTTTACTGGGTTAGTGTAGCTCATTCCTTACTTAACTATTTCAGATCATGAGGACTTGGTTCCCGAGCCCGTTCCGCAGGAAGACGGTGAGTAGATGCCTAAAGATTTTATAGTTTTCCTTATAGTATTCATTTCTAGTATTTACTTTAGTTAGCTTATTCTTTCATACGTTTAATACGTTTTGGTTATTGTGTAAGGGATGTTAATCATAATATTTTATTTCGCTTTTGCACTTAGAATTTTTATATATACGTTTCATTTTAATTTCCGGGGCCGTTACATTTATACCTATCCTGCTTTGATCTGAGTCGTCCACCAAAATCGATTTCATCCGTCCGATCGCGCCTAATAAGCAAATGAATATAGACTGTCTATTACGATTTGATCTTGACCGTCCGATCGCATCTACGGAGAAAATTAATCTGGACTGTTTATTGCGATTTGATCTCAATTGTCCGATCGCATTTAAAGGGAAAACAAATTCAGGCCGTCCACACGCGCGATATTAATCCTAGGCCGTTTGATCGAGGAGCGTGCGGATCGCCTGTGTGGCACCGATGTCAGCTTACCTTGCCACGTGGCATGCTTTAGTTCGTCGGAGTTGCTAACTGGTCGATCATATGTGACATAATTTTTTTTATTTGTACTATGATCCCCAATTTTTGAGTTTTCTTTTAAAAACATATTTCGAACACAAATTTTCACTCATTTTTTTAAAATTTATTTTCAATTTCATTCGTAATCTATTTTTTTTTATATAAATTTAATAAAAATTAAAATAAATTAATTTATAAATAATTTTTTTATATATTTTAAAATATTAAAACTAATTTCAAACTAAATTTTAAATTTGGGTATTAAATACATGGGTATTAAATACCTTACTAGTGACATTCCTCACTTGTTTTTTTTTTATGAAGGAACGCTGCCAAAGGGGATTAAAACAAACTGGTGGTTTTGGTTTATATAATTTTTTTAATTTTTTTTATTGATATATATATATATATATATACACACATAAATAATTATGTATTTATAACTTTTGACGGTCATTATGCTTTTTTTTGTTTTAGTTATTTTTTTTTTGTAATTTTGGGATTACAACCAATTGGTGGTTTTTGTTTTTTTTTTCAATTGATATATACATATATATAGTCTATATATATATATATATCTATTTCGAATTTTCGATGGCCAATAGGATAAATATAAGTATTTATTTAAAAAATTAATGTATGGACTTAAATAATAAAATGCGAATAATAGAGAGGTTTATCATGCATTTAACCTTATATTTTTGTAATTTCTTAATTGACAATGAGAATAAAAATTAATATTACAAAATTGAGAATATAAATGGAACTCAATTAATAATTTATTAATTATACAAATTATCAGTATTTTTAAATATTAAATAATTTACATTAAAATTTTATCCTCTGAATATGATTTAATGTTAGAACAATTTTATTTATAATTACCATAAAATATTATTTTTTATGAACAAAATTATGTAGGAGTAAAAAATATCTTATGAAAATATAAAAAAGGTTACTTTTAAATAGAATAAAACAATATCAAAGCTCTCTCGAATGTAATGATTAACTACTTCTTTAATATCATATTAAAATTATTAGTTAAGTATATAAATTATATTATCATAACTTAATTTTTTGTTGAAAACTTACCAAATAAATGAGGCTTGGTTAAAAAAAAATAAATTATTAATAGTCCATATAGTACATAATTGTAGAAGTTTTGATGAACTATAATATTATAATATTAATTTTATTTTTACAAAATAAAATTATTATTTATGTGTATCACATTAAAAAATAAAATAGATAAAATTTATATATTATCTAATTAAACAGATGTATAATTATTACATATACTATCACATTATATTTATATATCAATAAAAAACATTGAGTATAATTCTAATCCTAGAATTAAATAAAAAATGGAGATAAAGACAACTTCTACTACATAGTAAATAGATTAAAGATTGTTTATATTATTTAAATTTTAACTTTATATTTATTTTTAGAAAGTATTTTATATTTAAAATATTAAAATAATGAAAAATTAAAAATTATAACTAATTTTTCAATATTAAATAATAATGTTTGAGAATTAATAAATAATAGAATAAATTCATATTATACAATTCCGAAATAGCCCCTGAAATCGGGTCTTGCAATCCCCAAACTTCATTTTTCCCTCTCTAGGGTTTTAAGGAGGGTTTTTGAATTTCTTCCCCCATATCGGAAGACATGTATCCTTCCAAATCCTCAAGAAAGTAAATCGAAAATTTGCAGAAAGAAAATAAACAACAGAAATGTCTTTTTTGTTGTTTTCAACTCCCCAGCTACAACAAACCCCGCAGCCATTATTCCAGCCGCAGCAGCAGCAGCAACAGCTACAGCCATTTCAGCAAAGCAGCTCCTTCTTCCCACAACAGCAACAATCGCAATTCCAACAGCAACCTCAACAGTTTCAGCAACAACAGCCGCAACAGCAGCACCAGCAGCTGTATTTGTTCAACAATGATAAAACTCTGGCGACTTATAGTACGAAATGGGCCGATCTTCATCCAGATTCCCAGAAAATTCTACTGCAAATTGAGTACGTTTGGTTCAATTTTTTTCACTACTCTCTAATTTTGCTTGGCTCTTGATTTCTTGACTTGTTTAACTGCTACTGTGCGATAAAGCAGTGATGAAGATTTTGTTTTTCTGTATTGTTCTTTGTGTAGAACTAAGCAGTGGGAGATTAGTCATCGTTCTTTTAGGATATAAAATGCAATAATATATTGTTTACTATTTTTTTTTGGCTTTGTGTACTTTTAGTTTGTTTTGCATTCACCATTTTTAGTTTGATTTTTAAGTAAACATTTTTCTACCAAAATTTCGTTGTACCTCCTAAGTTGCTTGTTAATTTATCCAGGTTGATTTTTTTTCTTTTTATGGAGCAACCATCCTGGTTTTTGTTGATATTTGCATTATTTTTTTTAAAAACTTTGAAGTTAGTATGACAATTTGAGTTCGAGTTCTTTTTTTTCCATGTTTTGTTTAATGGGTTTCAAGCTGCATAAGTTGTCCTTCATGCTTAGGGAGCGGATATTGGAGTACAGGGACGAGAGCCAGAGATTAGATCAGTGTAGTCGGCTTTATGATTCATCTGTTTTGAATGAGGGGTTTGAGCTTGATGCAAGTCACGTTGTACAGGTCTGACTTTGAGGATCTTCTTGCTTTATTTTTTCTTTGAGATAATCTAGGTTGGAAAGCATTTTTTTACATTGAAAACACTGGTATCAAGTTGGCAGGAAACGCTACTGATCTTAAAATGTGGTGATTTTTTTATGCCGTCATGTTAATATGAACTGAAATTTACTACTAGATAAATGATATCTGTGAACACCTTTTTCCCACTTTTTTCACAAAGAATGCTCTTCCTATGAATAGTTTTGTTATAGTATAGGCTACTTTTATCTGATATACTGCTATGAAATATTAGCTGGTGATTGATAGAGGAAAATAAAATAAGAAAAATGCCTGAATTAATCCAAAATTTTCCAACTATTGTGGTTTTTTAGTACATTTGGCTAAAGGAATAGCTTCAAGAGCGGCTTTTTAGCAGGCAAGATATTCAATGATTGGAAAACTATTAACCAATTGGAATGTTTGAAAATATGATGACTTCATTTCC
>NW_019014616.1:242829-275770 GCF_000150535.2 Carica papaya | reverse complement strand
ATAAATCTTTACATAACATTAATTAACATAATCTAAATAACATAATTCAAATAAAATAATTTCATACAACTAACAACCATATACAAAAAATCAAATAATGTCATTTAAACAATAACAATAATTAACTTTACAGTGGCTTATTGATATTGAATTAAATAAAGTTAATGAAAACATTTTGAACTATGAAATATTTAAACTCAGAGTAATATTAATATTAGTTTTTTTATTTATTTTGAATTTTTTAAAACCACTTTATTTATCACTAAATATATATATTATCAAATATTTTAAATTCTTAAAGTTTTATATTTTCAAAAAATAAATGTTACGTTAAAAAAAAGTTAAGTTAAGCTAAACAACATCCAGTTTTGCAGTCACAAACCTATAGAAAAACACAAAGTGATATTTATATTTATGCATAAAGCCTCAAAATTTTTATTTTTATTTGATTTTCAACAAAAAGAACCTAATAAATCAAGTTCGTAATTGATCTGTATAACAATCCCATTTCTTTCTCTTAACTAACACCATTATATAATAAATTCATCAATATTTAACTTTAATTATAGACTAAAGATACAAGACTCTGGACAAGGCAACTATGTGATTTGATCATTTAAGTGTTGCTAATGTAATTTGGCCCCCCTACTGGAGATATAAAAACCTATGCAAGTAACTCCAACTGAGATGGATCAAGACTCCATCCAACCACAAAGATCAATTTAGCATTAAGGATAGAAATATTTTGTGTATAAAAAATAAACCGCATTTCGTTTTTCATTGTCATCTAGTGTTAAACTATAGCTCGGGTACAAGGACTATGAATCCTGCTTCAATCTATTCAAGCTAACTAAAAAAAGGGCTAATTAAAATGTGCCAAGTTCCATGGACACGCCGATGGGAAGTCAAATAGAGCAAGAAGTAGAGGGAAAAAAAAAAAAAAAAAAAAAAAAAAAAAAAAAAGGCATACTCATTTAGCAGCATCCGCCCCCATCATCAGATTCCTCCTCATCTGATGAAGCTTCTTTCTGCTGCTCCGCTACTTCGTTGTTTACTTTACTCTTTTTCTCCTTCCTTCTCTGCTTTTTCTTTTGGCGTTTCAAACGTTTTTTGGCTGTGCGTTCCTCTGTGGCTTTCAATCTCTCTTCTCTTCTCATATTGAATTCTGCCAGCTCTTTCCTTTTTTGGTAGTCAGCATCCATCCTTGCAAGCCGGTCTTGCTCTTTCCGTCTCATCTGCCGATACTGTGGCAAGCAGAATTGCAGAAGATTACTAAAAGTCATATAACAAGTCCAATAGCACCAAACCAGTTATAACTTCTGTCCAGATTCTTGTCCTCTGACCCTAGTGAAAATAAATGATGACAACAGATATAATTTCACGTTCAAATAGGTACAATGACAATCTAGCCATAGGTAAAAATAAACCCATCAGTCAAATGTGCTTTTAATTATTACAATAATCATTAAATACAAAATGGTTATCTACATTTCTAATCTCTTCATGGCTCACCTTCCTCAACTAAAGTATTCAGTTCAAGCCTTCTTCCTAATGAATGGTCAGCCAGATCCTTTTGTGGCATCATTTTATCTGAAAAATGCTTGAAGGGGCTAGGAAAGCAGATACTAAATTCAAACATGCAGAATATGAAGTAAAAAAAATTCTGAAAAAAATCAGATGAAAGTGTCACCAATGCTTAAATTACCACCATTTGAGGACAGTTAGATACTAGAATCTACGAGCAATAAGCTCAAACCAACCAGAATTTCTGCAAGTAACCGTTGCAGATAATTGACATAAGACATGACTTACAATAACTCACCCAGTTCCAAAGCCAAATACAAGGTCAAATACCAGAGAGACACACACACACATACGCACACACAAAGAGAAGAAAACAACAACCAAGTTCAAGCAGGAAAAATTAATCAAGAATCTGACATTTTGTCCATAGTCCCAAAACAATCTCATCTATTCAACAATGACAGAAAACAAGGCAAAAGATAACTGAAAATGCTACCCTCTTCTGCTAACCATAACACACTTGCTTGAAATTAAAGTAAATCCTTCAAGCAATTAAGATATATGCATGGTTAATGGCCAATATTCAGTATATCACCCAACTCACACAACAATATAATACACATACACGTTCGTGAACAAAGAAGTTTTGAATAAGACAACAATGACCTCTGCCATGACCAAGTAACAAAAGAAGAGGAAACACTTCATTGCCTCCGATCTGATTTGGTTTCCTCATCATAGCAAAATCAACACACTGACTACAATTTAGAGTACTATTCATTTAATATCATATGAAAATATCAAATTCCAGTAAATTTCTCATAAGAACTACATAATCACTTTTCCTTCAGAATGTTTTCCAATAGCTACAACACTTATCTAGATCCACCAACTACCCTGGATATCATGAATTCAACATTAAATTCCCCAAGTCATACAGCAGAAAATAACAGCTATCTACTTTCAGTTCAAACAGCAAAACTATCCTCCAAATAATAACCCAAAGAAAAAACTTGAATAGGCTTACATATAAACTAATCTTCTAAAAATAAGAGTATCACTAAATACGTGATATCTAAAAGACAAATTAAATCTTCTAAAAGATAAGCTTCGGATAACTATATGATATTTAATTAAGAGAGAAATCTTATTTGAATTCAAAATAACAAATAAAATAAATTATGCTTTTTATATTAATCTTTTAACAGACTGAACTTGAAGATCAGAACAGTTGAGAACTAGATCATAGAATACCTGGTGGAAGTCACCAGAGCCCGAACCCGCAGAACTACCGGACGTGTTACTGACGCGGACAGGAACGTTTTCTATAATACGTCTGAGCTTAACCTCCAGATCCTCCTCCTCTTCCTCGAACACCGGACCAGTGTACTCCACAATCGCCGTGGATCCCCCAGCCACCATCGCCGGTGCCAAGGACATTGGATGACGCGGCGGAAGACCCGGTTTCTGCTTCTCCGCCGCCATCACAACCTGCATGTTCGCCTCCTTCGGCCTCTCCGTCGACATCGATTTAGACCCTGAAACCCTAATTTTAAGGGTTTTCTGTTCCCGAACAGTGGTTTTTCTCTGGGGTTCTGGGTTTTGTCGATAATTGAAAAGTATTCACTTGGATTTCTTGCTAGCGACTATGGCGTCACTGTAGCGCCCATTTTGGTAGCCAGCGAAAAGTTACAGGCTTTTCTAACGATTAGTGTCGTAATATGAGTTATATGTATCTGTTAAGTATTTCCCTTACATCTTTTGACGTGATTGATCAGGAAGATGTTTTTTCAATTTCCTAGGTCTATTAGGTGTATTTTTAGACTTGTTACAATTTGGTTGTCTATAAATATTTCTTCTTCATTTAGGAAATCAATCAATGAATTTGAGAGAAATTTTATTTTAGAAAGGAGTCAAATCAGATTTTTGGTTTCTTAGAGCGAGAATACATCGTTGACAGTGGGTAGAACATAATCCTTATGGGTTTTTATCATTTTGGTATTGGAGCTTTACTTTTAAAATTAAGGTTAATCTTTTATTTAGTTGTCGTTTATTTTATTATATTTAATTTGGTATCTGCTTCTAAATATCAAATATTAATTCATCTAGTCACTATCTTCTTCCATCTATTCCTAAATTTTGATTTTTTTTTCATTTGATTTTTTTGCATTTATAATGCAAAGAAATGTGTAATTTTGATTAAAAAAAGAAAAACACAAAAAAGCCAAAAAAAAAAAAACAAAAACAAAAGAAAGGAATTTGTCATCACAAACAAAAACATAAGTGGTATCTAATTTGAGATTTTCTTTTTGGAATTGATTGCTTTAAAATTTTGTCTCTAAAAAGTTAATTCAGGTTGTTAATTTTTTTTCAAGCTTTTTTTTTTTTATTTGATTGTAATAAATTTTGACGCGGAAGTCATTTTTATTGAATTCAATATATTTTTAAAAAAATAAAAATAATATAAAGTTAAAACTACATAATACTCGAAAATAATGCAGATGTAATTTGATTGAGAGACTAATTGATAAAATTTTTATTTCTCTTACTTCTTATCTCTATTTAACTATTATATACAAAAAGTTTGAAACTTTAGTTGATGAAATATTCTTATAAAAAGAGAATTTGTGCTTCTTTTATATATGAAAGAAGATGTCAAAATACATTTATTACAATTGAATATGTTGATAATCGTTTCTATTATTATACTTTAATTTTTATAAAATATAATAATTGTATAATTTATTTTAAGATTACTCACTCCATCAATGTATATTTTTTATTTATAACATTATTTATTATTTCAAATCTCTTTTCAATTGACTGCAATTGTTATGAATGAATGAGAAAAATAAAATATCAAGTTAGTGAGTCATCTACTTAATTACTGGAATTAACATTAATATCCTTGTCTCTTTCATTTTCTTCCTTGATTTCTTTTCCTTTTCGTGTCATTTCCCTTACTTCTAAGTGCTTAGTTGAATTTTATAAGCATGAGTTAATCTTTATTTGAGTTTGATTAATTCTTAAAGAGCTAAAAAAAATGCTTAAGAGTGGAAAAAGACAAGAATGAGTAAGCTCATCTTGTGAAAAAGCCTAAAAGAGTGAAAACTTAAGTGGAGGGAATTCTTGTGAGGACAAACATATGAGGGAGGATGTGAGGTTTATTTTTCACTAATGTTTTCTCACAGCTTTTAAAATGTCCACAAATAAGGAAATATTAAACAAAGAAGATCAATGGAATATGGCCTTTGTGACAAACACAATGCCACAATAATTTGAATGCTTAAACGTGGTTTTCATCAAAATCCTAATCGTAGAGGCATGATCTTGTCAAGTGGAAGAGTGAAAACAAAGAAGATTATGAGTTTGATTTTGAAGTGGGTAGAAATAAAACTAGAAGAGTTAGGCGTGCAAGGTGGTCTCTACGACAAATGTGTTAGATAAGAACCTTGGAAACATCAAATTAAAGATATCCTCTTTTCAAGGTATAAATAACCATGAAGCTTATCTAGAGCGAAAAAAAAACGTACTTAATATTCGATTGACATAATTACTTAGAATAAAAGAAAGTAAAATTTGGCAATTAATTGAGTTTATTAATTATGAAATCATATGATGGAATCAATTAATGTCAAATAAGTGAAGAAATCATGAGAGGCATATAGAAACTCGGAGGGAAATGAACTTTTTTTTTTTGTTTTTTTAATAAATTACATTGCACCTAGCCTACATTTGTATAATATATATAATCTGTCTTTTTTTTTTATTTTTATCTCGACTTTACTATAAATCACTTTTTTTTGCTTTGAGAGTATCTTTACACCTAAATAAATAGAGATACATAAAATTAGAGCATAAATGAGGTAAAAATAAACAAGGTTCACCCTAAAATATAGAACAAAAATGAATGAAAAACTTTTTTTAATTCTCCTTTTCATTTTCCTTCACTTTGGTTATCCCTTTTATATCTCTCAATTTCTTTTTACATCCCACCAGAGATTATGTTGTTCCGATATTCTTATGGTCGAAAGAGGTCTTTAAAACATGTGGGAAATTTTAAACCCCAAAGTTATGCTCAGTTACGTCCTTTTTAGATCAGATCTTATGTTGCCAGCCATCCTTGATCTTTTTGTCCAAAAAAACTCCATAATTGACTTTACTTTTTGGATAGAGGTCTATCATAAAAAAAAAAAAGACTCTTCCCGAACTTCACTTTGTGCCCTTTCTTTTTTCGATTTTGGTTCACCTTGTTATTTGGCCTAATTGCCTATCTTTTTTTTCTGTCTTTTTTCCTCTTCGATATACATGTAAAATCTCGAATATATATATATATATGTATATAAATAAATTAATAGATAAATGACAATAAAATACTAAAATAAAAGGAACCTTATAGGAAAAAAAAGTAGAGAGTTAACGTGAGAGAGGTTAGCGTGAGAGAGGGCAAGGCAGAAAAGGAAGGTCAAAGGGAGAGTTGGTAGCCGAAAGGGAAGGAGAGAGAGAGAGAGAGAGAGAAAGAGAGAGAGAGAGAGAGAGAGAGAGAGAGAGAGAGAGAGAGAGAGAGAGAAAGAGAGAGAAAGAGAGAGAGAGAGAGATAGAGAGAGAGATGTGGCGAAACAAAGATATAGCAAGAGAGAGATGCACTGGAGGAGAAAAGAAGAAGAAAAGAAAAAATAAAGAGGAAGAAGAAGAAGAAGAAAAAGAAAAAGGAAAAAAAGAGGAAGAAGAAGACAAATAAAAAGCATATTGACATGCACAAAAAAGGAGGGCTAGATCCATGACAACCAAAAAACACCACGCGATCAGCCCTGTATGCATGGTAAAGAAGAGGCCGATCAAAGCAACAGTGTGACCGTGCTCGCAATGAAAGAGAAGAATCAACACGATGGGTAAGGGTGGTGCGACGACTGAAAGATAGGTCTACACATGGAAAGAGAAAGCCATGATGGCCGGATCGCATAAAGGTCAGATCTCGGTAGCTTTAATGAGATCCGTTCTAGATCTAGGCGTGTTGCAATTTTCATGGCGATTTCCAGTCATTCTTGACACGGCATGTTGGTTTTGGTGATGGTGTGTATTTGTTCTAGTGATGACGCATGCGGCATCATGTGGCAACTTTGATGACACAGGCGTGACGGTGCGTGTGATGACGCGTGGTGACTCCAACTATCCAGAACTACGTGTCCAAGGTAAAAATCCATTCTCCCTTTGTATTACGTTTATTTTCGAAACTAATTGTTTTTTAATATGCGTGTTCCTTATTTGTAGATGAGGGGAACTCTCCAGACAGTAACTAGAATTAAAGAGGATTGTAGACTCGAACCCAGTAAGCATTTTGGTACCTTTTCGAATCAGGCTTTAGTTACAGATACTCTAACCTCCTCCATGTTTGCTTAGCCGAAGCCTTAGCCCTAAAATAACTAATCTATGATTTATTTTAAAAATAAATAAATATTCTACGCAGGTGCCGATAAAGCCTATTAAAACTATTTATATGTGTCTTGATTTATATATTTGCTTATGCAGATTGTTATCTCAAAATATGTATTCTATTTTTATTTCATGTATACTTGTTTTGATTTTGATTATGTTTGATTTGTAATATTTTACTACTATTAATAGGTAGTATTGAATGTTTTAAGTTTATATGTGCACGAGTGCAAAAAGGGTGTGTGTGCAGGTATTGGAAAACATAAATAATATGGGGCTTTGTGTGTACTGCAATTATGTGTTTATGAGGTGAACTAGGTAATGTGGTGGGCATATGATAGTGGGTGTATGATGAATGGAAAAATGAGGTCCAAAGTATGAATAAAAATTTAGGAAAATTAAGGGGCAAGAGATTAAAAATCTTATGAATACAATAAACACTGGGAGTTGATGATACACGCCTTAGAGGTTAAAAATAAAAGCATAGAATAGGAAGGGTTTAATAAAATTTAGAGTTGCAAAGGTAGAAAAAAGGGTCATCCAACAACAAATAAAATTTAGCATTAATTAAGGGGTTGGAAAATTAGTAAACTAGTAAAGGAAAGATGAAAGTTAGAATATAACTACAACATGAAAATAAGAACTAAGAAGATTGAATAAATTATTTGAAGAAGTAAAGAATGAAGAATTAAGAGTAAAATTGGATGGGTCCTGATAAAGGACAAGGAAATCAGCTTAGCAGGACAAACAAATGAACCCTATTGTGGATACGGTATTAGCCAGTCATGATTTCAGTTATCAGAGCTCATATGGGTTGGGGTATAAGGACAGCTGGTAACTGTGGCACCTATACAGGTTGAGGAATAAGGATGGTCAATTTTTAAGATGCTCGCATGGGTTTGGGTATGAGGACGGTCGATGAATGTGGTGCCCATACTGGTTGGGGTATGGGAACAATCGATTTTTATGACGCTTATACAAGTTGAGGCATGAGAATGGTCAATTATGGTGGTGTTCATACAGGTTAGGGTATGAGGACGACCAATTGTTGTTTATTATCCACATGTAAAGGGGATTATGAGTCCTAAATAATACTAATCAACGATATCGCGCGATGAAATATGAGAAGTAAATAAAACTTTAATTCCAAGGTAGAATGATAAAGGATGAATGATTTGATTTGATTGAAATGTTTGGCTTCTAAAATATATGCTTTGGACTATTATTATGGATAATGAAATGTTTTTATTTATTGTCGATGGGAAAAATGAAAGAGTTTTTATGTTAAAAACAAATGTTATGAAAAATATAATCCACTGATAGTTTTAATGTTTTTTATAATGCTTTTAAGTTATTACAATCTTGGTTATTATATCTTTACTGAGCTAATGTACCTCATCCTATTCATTACCTTTTTTTTTTTACAGATCAGGATGTCCAAGATCCCTCTCCTAAGTAGTGATGGATTTGCTAAGAACTTTTTTATTTTGTTTTATAAAGAAGTGGAGGATTATTTACTTTTTTAGTTGTTGGCACTTATTTTAATTTTTTTTTTGAAATTTCGTTAATCGTAATTGCCTTATAATTTCGTATTTAAATTATGAAAACACATGCAAGGGATGTTTATGGAAATATTTATTTAACTTGCTCTGCTTATTTAAATATTTTCTTTTGACTCTGTTAGTTGGTAATCGTGTGTGTACGTTCGAGATCTAAAAAAAGGTCAGGACGTTACAGTTGGTATCAGAGCATACATTCCTCAGAGTCATCCCTTGTATCATGAGGTTTAGGATTCTTACGAGGTTTAGAGCCAAAAGAAATTAAGTATTATGAACCTTAGAAGATGTTTTGGAATTTCATTAGAAACATCTGTGAATATAAAAAGTGAGATTAGAAATTTTATGAATACAATAAACACTGGGAGTTGATAATACTCACCTTAGATGTTAAAAATAAATGAAAATAGTAAGAAGAATTTAAATAAACGTCTAACAATAAATAAAATTTAGGAGAAAGACAAGGTGTCAAACTAATTATATAAATAAAATTTAGCATTAATTAAGGGTTTGGAAAATTAGTAAATTAGTAAAGGAAAGATGAAAGTTAGAATAGAACTACAATATGAAAATAAGAACTAATAAGGTTGAATAAATGATTTAAGGAAGTAAAGAACGAAGAATTAAGAGTAAAGTTGAATGGCTCTTTAAAGGTCAAGGAAGTCAGCTTAGCAGGATATAAAGTTTAATGGGTCCTTTAAAGGTTAGGAAAATCAACTTAGGGGGACATAAAGTTGAATGTGTCCTTTAAAGGTTAGGAAAATCAACTTAGGGGGACATAAAGTTGAATGTGTCCTTTAAAGGTTAGGAAAATTAGCGTAACAGGACAAACATGTGAACCTTACTGTGGTTATAGTATTAGTCAGTTATGGTTTCAGTTATCAGCGCTCATATGGGTTATGGTATGAAGATGACTGGTAACTGTAGCGCCCATACAGGTTGGAGTATGGAGACGATCAATTTTTATGACGTTTATATGGATTGGGGTATGAGGATGGCCGATGAGTGTAACACTCATACAGGTTGGGGTATGGGGACAATCGATTTTTGTGATGCTCATACTGGTTAGGACGTGAGAACAGTCAATGATGGTGGCACTTATATAGGTTGGGGTATAAAGATAACCAATTAATTTTTTTTATCCATGTAACATCCTAACACCTTCGTGCTTCAATGTGGTTATGTAAAACTCTTATTTATTCGATTCTTAAGGTCATTAACTATTTAATTTAATATTTTAAATATGCATATTTTTAGAATTTATTTAAAATTATTTTATTTATATGATTTTATAACTAAGTTTTGATTTTTAGAAAAAATAAAGAAAAAATGGCAGAAAAAATCCCTCGGGAACCACGAGAAAAATCCCCACTTGTGCGGGCCCTTGCGTGCTGCGCACATGCATGCACACGTGGCCAACTGGATGTGCGCCTGTGCGCACGTCCCATCCACGCAACGCGTGAGGCTCACAGTGTGCGTGCGATCACAATGCACGCGCCTGTGTGCGGGCTTGCATGCCCAAGCGCCTCGGGTTGTGCTCGCTACCCCTTAAAAGACGTGCATCGTCCTTGGGAGGCGTGCACCATCCTTGGTCAGCATGCCATCGTCCCTCGGTTAACGTGCCCTAATCTTTGTGCCAAGTCATCACATCATCATCTCGTTAATTATTCATTAGTTATGTCCGTCAATCGTCGTGTCGCGTCACATCATGTCGGTCAACTTTTTCTCCCTCTCTCCTTACAGATTCGTGCCACTTGACAAAAATATAACGACCCATTTTCTCTATAAATAGGGGCCCTTTCCCCACAATTTATTCACATTTCCTCTTCATTTTACTTCTTTAAGAGTTTCCTAGAGAGAGATAGAGAGAAAGAGAGAAAGAAAGAATAAAACGAAAAAAGAAGAACTTAAGAACTCTTCAAACTTTCGATAAGGGAAATCTTGGTATTTTTTTGTACATTCTAATGGGCATTTCTAGAAAAATTAATTTGAAATATTGCATGTTTTAGTAAATTTTTAAGGTTGATAATTAAATTGTTAAATGATACGACTATGATGGAATATTAGTGATGCATGAGATACTATAATTTTCTCATTAAGATGTATGAATATTTTATGAAAATAGACATGTAGGCCTAACACCGTAATATTTATGCATGACATTTACAATGATATAATCCGTTAAGCTATTATCTCTGAGGGGTTCTATTTCTCCCCTATCTGATATAAAAAGACGTGTAAGGACTACTCCCTATGGATGACGACATACCGTTTGATGAGAGTAGTTACACAATATGATTTGTAGGGCTACTATAGCGATGTATGGCCATGGTTATAGTTTATATGTAAGATCACTGTGGTTGCACGATCGTGGTCATAAAGTGTGTTTTGGTTTGGTACGCCGTAAATGTGTTGTAGTTTGGCAAGTCATAAATATGTTGTGGTTTAGCAAGCTGTAAATGTGTTGAGATAAAAATAACTTTGTCATTCTACCGTAGTAGTCGAAAATCTTTATTACCCTCAGGAGATATATGACAGAACAGTTTCGCATGAAGAATAAGTAAAAGATGAAATAAGAAGTCATAGTATGATTCATATTTGTTCGATTTTCTCTATTCTATGCGTAGTTGATATAAATGTCTTTATGTTAACAATTTTTAAATAGAATAAAAATATTTTCTATATCATTGAGATGGGCTCACATGCAACAATCTTTGACGGTAAGTAGTTAACGGTATATTTTCTTAAATTTTAAGCACATTTAAAATCTTAGTAATGTTGTTTAAATATCATTTCACTTACTGAGTTTATAGAACTCACATCTTTTCATGTCCCTCTTCCTAGATACGAATGATAGTGATGACCTACTTGTCGATTTACCAATCGAAGTTTTTGAGGATCCCATGGATCCTTGAGATGATACGAGTTCATGTTTTTGGCATCAGTGATGTAAAATTTGGAACTCAAATTTTACTTTGTAAGAGATTTGTAAAAAATTTATTTCGCTACATTTAATTTATTTTAATGCACTTGTAATCTATTTCTATATCTGACTCCCTTATGCTACATTTAGCATTTGGAATGTCACAATCCACATGTAGAGGTGATTCTTATGAGTCCTAAATAATACTAGTCAATGGTATCATTTTATGAAATATTAAAAGTAAATAAAACTCTACGTCTAAGATAAGATGGTAGAGGATGAATGATTTGATTTAATTGAAATGTACGACTTCTAAAATATGAATATGCTATGATGACTATTGTTATTAATAATGAAATGTTTTATTTATTGTGTATAGGAAAAATGAAAGAATTTATAAATTAAAAACATATGTTATTAAAATTATATTCGATCGGTAGTTTTACTGTTTTCTACACGTTTTGATGAGCTATTACGGTCTTGGTTATTGTATACTTATTGAGCTAGTGTAGAGATAATGTGCATAAATAACATCTTTATTATTTATTTTGAATGCTTAATTAGGCTACTTACTATCTAATTTGAGTAATTTTTTTTTTTGTTTTGGTGTAGGTTGAAGGATAAAACTCAAATTCAGACAAATAGTGCAGCAGGAGCAGATTCTTTGCAGAAGCAGCTATTAGTTCTAGTACAAATCTCGGGTAAGACTTAAACCTCAGTAAGAGCAGTAGATTTTGGTTCACGCATAACCAAGCTTTAGGCAAGGTTTGCACTTTCGTGGTAGCAAAAAACACCAATTCACGCATAAATAACCCTTAGGCACGTCCTAGTAGCGGAAGTAGGCATAAAGACACACACAGACAAGCCTTGGCCAAGGCTTAGACTCTAGCAGCAGTAAATATTAATATCCTGGAATGCTTTTAAATTTAAAAGAAAATCATGTTACAACCAGGAAGTGGGAAATCAAATCAAGTAAAAGATAATTTTGGAAAACAAAAAAAAAAGTCGAAATCACCATAGAAATCCTATCTTCACAATTGGAAACTCTGATCATGTCGATCTTTAAATAGGAAAAAAAACATAGAAGAAAGGATTGTCGACAATAGTAGCAGATTGGGTCTTTCTGAAAACATAAAAACATTATTTTATGTATTGAGCTCATCATGATTGGCTGAACAAATATTTTTTCCAGTTAAAGATTAGTTGAAATTCCAGTTTGGGATTATGAGATCTAACTATTTTTATTCTTGTTATCGTTTGAGCTTCAATATTTATATATCTCGATATAGATATTGTTATTGTTGTTTTTTGATGATTTAATAGGGCCCATTGAGCATGCAGTATAGCAGCATATTGCCATTCAAACTCCTAAATCCGTAATAGTTTAGGTTGATTTGATGATTAGTGTTGAATTAGTTTCATACTAAGAGCATATATAATCTAGTTTAAATGAGTCACGCGGTTGAATTCATTTATTAAAATAAGGTCCTTCTAGATTTTAATATTGTTAATAAACTAAACTCTATGAGTGTCTCTGTAGTTTTTTATTAACAAGAATTAGTCAACAAGCATCTTTTGGTTAATTTAGGATTAAGGAAATATTGATTGTAAGGAGTGTCTCTGACAATTAGAATTGGTTTATTAAAATTTAAAGAAAACAATTAGTGCATCAATGATCAATCTCGTAACTTGAATCAAAACTATTCTTTAACTAGAATTCAATTATAACTGCTTGCTATTTTAATTACTTGTTGATAATATTCTTTACCTTTCAGTTTTAAGTTTCGTTGATTCACTTTAATTCTTTATCTTACATTAAACTTCCAGCTTTGTTTTATCACTAGCCATAAAAAAAGAGTGGTTCTCAATTCCTTGAGGCTTCGATCCTAGTTGTCATTGCTACAAGTTTTAATTTGTTCTTAGAATAGAAAATTATTTTTGGTAGCTCACCCTATTCATTATTTATTTATTTTTTCCGATCAGGACATCTAGGATCCCTTTTCTGAGTAGTGAAGGATTTATTAAGAAATTTTCTATTTTGTCTTAAAAAGAAGCAAATGATTATTTATTTTTTTAGTTGTTGGCACTTATTTTAATATTATTTTTTGGAATTTTATCAATCATAGTTGTCTTATAATTTGGTATTTACAATATGGAAACACATACAAGGGATGTTTATGGAAATATTTATATAACATGTTGTGACTATTTAAATATTTCTTTTTGCTCTGTTAGTTGAAAATGATGTGTGTACGTTCAAGATCTTAAAAAAGGTTCGGGACGTTACAATACAGGCCTCTAAGCACTTTTCTGAGCTTTTTTTTTTAATGTTAACCTCAAGGCAATAATCATCCTCTTTTTCCTCTCAATTTCCTAACGTGTTGTAGTCATCATTGGCCTTTGGCTCTTTCTTATTACAAGTGACTCAAAAAAGAGGAAAAAGAAACCCTAGTTTTTTCTTCTTTCCACATACTCGATGGTTGAATGAAGATTTATAAGGTTATCTGAAATGAAACAACTGATATCTTGGGCTTAATTTAAGAGTGTAAATGAGCTCATTTACATGTGTTTCGACTCAAATTGAGAGGCTACAATGTTGAGTTTGCGTTTGAAATATGTTTGGGTTCATTTAGCCTAAATAAAGGGTTTGGATTGCGTTTTAGAAAGTTTAGGCTAATAGATTAAGAGGGTTGTATTTCTCATTTCTTTTTTTCTTTCTCAATCTCTTTTTCCTTTTCATTTCTCTTCCATTTTTCTTTCTTTTTCTTCTTCTTTTTCTTATTTTTCTCTTATGTTTTCTTTCCTATGCTCTTTTCCCTTTGTTCTTTATTTTTTTTTTCTCCTTGTTTTTCTTTACAACAAAACCGAAAAAAAAAACAATAAAATAGATAAATCAAAAGTTGTAATAATTATTATTATAATTATGAAAATATAAATTGTACACAAATTAAAGTTTTTTATTTAATTTTTTCAATTTATCATTTCATGAAATTATAGTTGTTATTATTATTTTTTGATTGGTTAAAATTCGGATGTCATAACTGTAAACAATAAATTCGGAATGTGTTAATAAATTAATTAATAATTATACTTTTAAAATTAAAACTTAATTATGGTATGATGAAAATTTCTCTTACCTCATAGAAAATGATATATCGGAATGCGTTAAGCCACGCGTACGTTGTCTGATTGCATGTCAACGTGGCATGTTCTCATTGGGTAAAGAGTTCCAACAATATAATTTCTCCACGGAGCCGGATAACTTTCTTCACTAGCCGTTTCTTCTTCCACTTCCAAAATTCATTTCTCAAGAGCTCAAAAATCAACAGTTGATTTGAAACCTAACAATACTCATATGTTCTTGAACAGAAACTAATGGAAGCTTTGGCTTTCTCCTCCTCTACAACTGCCATAGCCACATCCTTGGCTGGCAACAGGTTGCCTTTTCCTTCACTGCTCTCAGGAAACGGAATTCGGAGGAGGAAAAAAGGCGTTTCTTTATTGGTACGTGCTTCGGGAGAAGAAAAAATAAAGCTTGACAAATGGGAGCAGATGGAGCTCAAATTTGGTCGCTTACTCGGTGAAGACCCCAAACTTACCTTAGCCAAGGTACCTCTTGTTACTTCTAGACTCAGTTGGGTATTTCTGTTGGCTGGATATGCTTAGTTGCATTTGTGCTATTCCAATTAGTAATGTTCAAGAATCTATAATTCAACTCTGTTATACTCTGTTATTACTTTATTGAGAATGCAATGAAAATTGTTTGTTGGGCTTTTATAATACTGGGTTTGCCTTCTTAGTTCTGGTTTTGCTTGTTTTAGCCGATAATAATGTGTTTTGTTTTGTTAGATAATGGGCAGAAAGGCAAACCCAGATGCTGCTTTTGTTGAAATAGAGAAATCTTTCCATAAGAATGAGGGAAAATTAATTGATATAGAAGATGTTCCATTAGATTGGGACGATGGGAAGAAAAGTTCTTCAGATGGTTTAAGTTTAGTTAGGCCTGTTCCAAAGAAAGGAATCAAGTTTGAAGCTAGTCATAAACCTGCACCAGAGAGAAAGAAACCAAACCGGTTTGTTGGGAATAAGGCGGAGACTACTAAGGGGAAGGCTCCTAATGTTATCTTAAGAAAGCCAACCGTGTTTAATGAGAATGACGTTCAGTATAAGCCATCCAAGTTTAATTTCCAACCAAATTTATCATTGAAAATGAGTAGTGAACAATCAAAGGAGAAATTTAGTGATATGACATTGTTGAGGAAACCTGAACCAGTGATGATTAATCTTGAGAAGAAGCAAGAGGCTTCTTCTGGTAACATGGAGGATGGCTCTATTGATAATGGTAATGAGTTGAAGGTCAGGCAAGTTGGTTATGATGATTTTACTCTATTAGAAAGACCTGAAGCGAAAGCAAAGCTTGAAGAAAAACAAGAGCTGTGTGGAAATGTGGATGCAATAGTTACAGTTGCTACTGAAGGAAAAACTTTGCATGCTACTGCAACTAATGATGCAATAAAGAGTGAAGTTGAAGAACCTGTCAAAATCCCGGATGGTTCAACTCTGAAGTGTTCTGAGGCACAAAATGATGTTGGTAATCCTCTGTTTCCTTATTAAGTATTTTATTAGAGGAATACGTTTTTCACACTAAACAATTCATATAGGTTCTTATGTGCATTTGGGTCAGCAAGAGTTGATTCTAAAGTCCAAGTCTTATCTCAGTGCATTGCTGCCCTTACCTCATTTCTTGAACCAGTCTGGAAAGCTTGATGCTAACACTGAGCTTGGCTTTTGAAGGATTGCAGCCACTTGGGCAGAATACTGAGGAATCTGCACAGGAGACAGCTGTTCTAGGTAATCCATCCGATAAAGATTTTGTTGATCCCAGTGTCCAATTCTCTCTACCAGCCACCCTCCAAGGAAAACCGCAAAGGTTTTTGTGCCTTCCTTCACTTTTGTGTGTAAAATATTTTCCTCTGTATTGGTTTTTCATTAACGAGATACTGTGTTACAGACCATACCAATCTGCAAATGAGACACCAAAACCTACTAGTGAAGACGCAGATCTTTTGACTCTTGAAGGTTATAGGAACTCTTTCGAGCTTAAGAGTCTTCCTTTATCAGCTTCGGAGGTCAGATAATTTCTTTTTTGGTAATTTGTTTCTTTTAGTCAATTACTATGTTGTAATTCTTGCTGTTATATGAAACTGAAGGATACTGATTGGAAGAGGGCAGAAGACCTGCTTAAGAGAAGGGAAAAAGTAGAGGTGGAGCTAATAAGCTCCAGCACAAGAGGATTTGTTGTAAGTGCACCTTATTTTTCTTAATGTTTCTTTGTTCACATTGATATGTTCTTCGAATTTGATCTTTCTCAATTTGGACAATTGTTTTACAGGTGTCATTTGGCTCTTTGATTGGGTTTCTGCCTTACTGCAACCTTGCAGCGAAATGGAAGTTCCTAGCTTTTGAGTCATGGCTGAGGCAAAAGGGATTAGATCCATCTGTATACAGGCAAGACTTAGGAATCACTAAAAGCCAGGATCTCAAGAATGAAAATTCCTCTCTCAATTCTGGCCAAGATCCAGAAATTGAAAGAAAATCTGAGGAAAAAATTTCAGATGATATGAAAGTGGAAGATCTTCTTAGGATTTATGACCAGGAGAAATTAAAGTTCTTGTCATCCTTTATTGGCCAAGTAAGAAGTTGCTTTTGATATCTAAATAATCGCTGTTGATGCTCATATGCTCCATATTTGCAGAGAATCAAAGTGAATGTGGTCATGGCTGACAGAATATCTAGAAAACTCGTGGTTTCTGTGAGGCCAAAAGAGAACGAAGAGCTAGTTGAGAAAAAGCGAAATCTTATGGTAAGGAACTATCGTCAATTGTAACATTCTTTAATTGCTTTCTGATAGAATTTTCTTTCAAAAGATTTCACTCTCATTAAGTGCTTAATTATCATTCACTAGCAACAAGAAGTGTTTGTGTAATTTAAAGTACAATAGATACAGAGCAATTACATGAGACAGCAGTTGGAAGATGCAGTATTTTATGAATATGTGAATATCTTCACTCATGCTAATTGATTAACCTTTTTGATCTTCTTAGGTTGACATATGAAACGGCTAGAGCTTGTTTGGGTCAGTGTCATAACACTTGCTTGGAGCTCTATGTTGTGGATTTGCTAAAAATATTTCAGTGCTTAGGCTCACAAAAGTGAAATGAAATCCCTGTTGAACTATTTATTTTTTAGGTTTCACTGAATGCGACTACTAAAAGACAAGTCTGTTTCTTATTGTGGAATGGATTAGCTACTGATTACCTAAATAGATCAGAAATTACAATTTTATTAAATGTACAACTATTATGTTATCTAGGAGTTGTTATTATAGTTTTAGTAAGTTTAGGATTTTATATTATTAATATTTAGTTTTCCTAGTTATATTAATAGTATTTCTTATTTTATTAGGATTAATATTTTTTATGATATTAGTATTAGTTTCCTATCTTATTAGGAGCAGTATTTCTTGTCTTATTAATTTTATTATTTTTTAGCTTAATATATTTTTGAAAAAATATTTTTTACCTTAATCCTATTTGGTAAAGGTTACTTAGGAAGCATTACAAATATTTCTGTAATTTTATTTCTTTCTGGACATAATTAAGTTATTAAGTAGCATGCTTTGAGAGTTTCTCATTTTTTTGGTTGTATGACACAATCAGACCTTTAAATATAACATTTAAGATTACTTAGATGTGATGTGTAAGGGACACAAAGTATGATGTTTTAGATTTTTACCTCCAAACTCCAAGTAGGTAAACTATAATGTTTCCTGCATAAACTTTCTTCTTTTAGTTTTTTACGTATGTTGTAGTCCTGTATTTGGTTCAGTACGTGTTGAAGACTTGAAAGATGCTTGCAGCTTGTTAGATGGATTTCCTTCCTTTTTGGGGGTTTAGGGATCACTGGGCAGAACCTTTTGGTCTTTGGAATTTGGTACTCTAAACCTTTGATTATAATTATTTTCAATAATTTTATTGACACGATTTTTAGGCATTCTTATAGGCAACCCACATAATTGGCGCCTTAGTTTCTAGGAGCTTGCAGGAACTTATGAAGTCTTGACAGAATTCATAGCAATGTGGATCCAAAATCCTAACTCTAACATTTTTCTAATTCATAACATGATAGATCCAAAATCCTATCTCAATCAATATCTTTTCTAACTAAGCCTAAGTAGACACCTAAACCAAAAAGTGATGCAGAACAAGAAGATATTACTTTGAAATAATTTTTCAATTAAAGAAATTTTTTTTTTGTTTTTTTTTAAATAAATTGAAGAACTTTTTTGCAATAATTTTTATTTTATTTAGGTTATTTAACTTTATTTATGTATTTTAATATTTTATTTCCTATTTTGGTAGATTTTAGGTATCTTAAATATTTATAAATATTTTAGATTTTCTTTTTATAATTTCATTTTTAGTTGTAACTAATACCTTTATAGATGTTATAGCTATCAACAAAGGATAGATAGATGATGATGAATTAAAAGTTCTTTTTATAGAGTTTTATTCCTTGTTATCTCACTCTTATTCATTATTTTGCTCACTATTCTAACTTGTTCAATTTACTTCTACCTACATTTTATCATCTTGATCTACAAATTGACCTATCTATATCCTTTAGTTTCTCATATAAATTTCTTGTTTTCCTAAACTATTTGTGGATAAGTTAGGGATAAGTTATTTTGACTAATATTCATCTTGCATAAAAAAAAATTTCATGCTTAAGGAGAAAAAGAACTTTTCTCTTATTCTTCTGGGTGAAGGGAGAAAAGTAACCTTTTTCCTTCTTGTAGTAGCATTGCTCTTCAATTAAATGATATTGAACATTTTTTCCCATCTTTTAGCTAGAAATGAGTGGGCTATTTCTCTTGCAAAAGATAGTGGTAATAATTATCGAATATTTCGGGGCTCTACGTGCTTTCTGTCGTTTTCCTCCACTAGGTTGAACCAATTTTTTTTTTTTTTTTTGCATTGCTATCCAGAAACATTGGGCTCCTTGACCATTGTGACAACGGGCTTCTAAATCTCTTTCCTCCAACTCCACACTACTTAATTGTTTAACTGGTGGCAGTCTCAGAATTGCTTGCAATATTCATTTTTATATTTGTCCTTGCCACCAAGCTCATGACGTAATTTTCTGTGTATTGCATATTTAATTGTTCTGTGTTTGGGATTGGGTTATGGGTTAACTCAAGTTGAAGTATAACTATTTTAGTCTCTTGATCAAGTGTGACTAGATGACATGGATGATAGTTAAATCCTCTTTGGCAATTTTGACCATTGGTTGTGGGCATTTCCCCACCAAATATCTCATTTAATGGTTGGAGTTTCTTGATGAAGGGTAGTAGGCAGTCATCTATTTAATCATCATAATTTCATGTTGAAGGGTAATTACAAGTTCTGAGTGGCAATTAAATCTCTCTCTCTTTAGTTGTGAATGTTAGTTATGGGTAGTTACTTCTCTCATTAAGTGTTCATGGAGGAGTGTTAGTCTTTCTCGGCAACCAGAGAATCTTCTACGGTCTCTTGTGTGGTTTTTATTATAGTTAGTTGAATAAGAACTCAGCATCCTGCAATAATGTGTCTATTGTGTAAATGCTCCTATACCACCAAACTTTCTAAGTTATCAGGATTTTTTAAACGTCCTTATTTACTTAGAATTCTTACCTTGTTTTATTTTGAGATAAAAAGTGCAAAATATATATTAATAGAGTATCAGGGGGATACCACCCATGTACACAAAATTTACAAGCGTGTTAAGGTGTCAATAACATTCCCAAAATTCTCATCCCTAATATTGTTATGTCTTAACAAAATAAAATCAAAATAATGAAACTATCTATCTCTCAACCTATAAGTCAAAGTCTCTTTACCCTCAAAAGTTTTAAAGTTCTTTTTTTTCCATATGACCCAAAAAATAGTCACTGGATTTAATGAATTCTTGTTTCTTACATAAACAACCTCATGCCTAGATTTCCTACCTAACAGTACCCGCCATCACCCAATTAATTTCCAAAAGCCCATAAATCATGCTCCACAAATCATAAGTCACAAGGCACCACAAAAGGAGATGATTGCAAGATTCTGCCGTATTCAAGCAAAGGTAGCACATGTTGACTAAAATATGGCCTCTGGACATCAACTTGTCAGTGGTCAGTATGCATTCCTTTCTTGCCTCCCAAGCGAAAAAAAAACAACTCTAGGGGGTGCCTTCGAATTCCAGATTTTTTGAGCTGGGTATTTGTGGCTCCTTCTGAACCCTTCCCTCCTAATATGGCTGTAGCAGGATTTAACTGAGAATTTTCCATTCTGATTCAGCTTCCATAGTGCCTGTTCCGGTTCATTATTAATCTGTTGAGAGTCCAGAAGATGCAAAAGAGCTTCATACTCATGAATCTCTCAATCATTCAGAGTTCTAGTAACATTCACCTCCAGGACCCTGGTGCCATTGATTTCCCTGTATGCCTCCTCAACTACCATGTTTCTTGATTGTGTGATTGCAAAACTTCTGGGGAAGTGGCTCATAAGACACCCCCCCATCAACGCCACCATCCAGCCAAAACCTGATTCTGTCACCTCTCCCAATTTTCCACTGGGTACACTCCTCAAAACAAAGCTATTCCAACAAGATTTTCCTCCACAGCCCTAAGCCATACTGTCTCCTAATTCTACCCAAGTCATACTTTACTTGTTTTCCTTTTGATTACTCTTTTGTTCCCTTTCCAACAGCTTTTGATCACAAGAGCAACCTTAAAGTCAAATACTAGGCTCTAGCATATGCTCACAAATTTCTCAATAAGGTAAGGCAACCTTCAAGATAATGTACACTTTGTTGATTTTTATGTGTCCCTCTAATCAAATTGATTGTCAAATATTATGATGATCAAGTTATTGATTAACTGATCAAACCACATGGTTTTGACTTTAAGGTTCCATATATTAAGTGTATCCATAACTCAGATTGCTCTTGGTGAGAGTCATAGTGACGCAGGAGGGTATGAGAAGGATCGTTTTGACTCCCGGAACTTCAATTCAACGCATGCAATTTAGAAACTTAAGCACCTAATTAACTCTCCCTACAACTACCTATATGCATGCATAAACAAGCAATAGGAAAATTTAAAAATGAGGAAAAAGAAGACGCCATGACTTACTCGATAAGTTGATCCCAACTCTTCGGTTCAAAAAGATTTCGAAAAACTCTCTAGTTTCTAAGAACTTGAGGACATTAAGAAAATGAGAAAAAAGCTAATTCTTAAAGAAAGCAAAAAGATTTAATTTATTAATTCTCAAAGTTGTTTTTACAAAACTAGAACTTAAACCTTTATATAAGTTTGTATTTTCTATTTCTAATAGGAATAGGATTTAGAATTCCTATCCAAATTCTAGGACCTAATTTGATTAGAAAACAAATAGATAATTAATTAAATAATTATACTCTTATCTAGTAGACTAATTTAAAAAAATAAGAGAATTAAAATATTTAAAATAGTACTACTCTTCTTTGTAGTTGAAGTTGACTTTCCATACTCTTTTAACTTGTACTCCTACTTGGGCTCCAACTCATCATCCTTGTTTCTTGATTCTTGATGATTTTTGAGTGAGATTTTGTTGTAATTTATCTAAATGTGAAGTCGGATTCTTCAAGAGATCTTCAGCAAGCAAAATTTCTCCTTGGCCGAATTCATAGTACTTCCTGGTTTCTTCTTTATGTTGAATTTTTGCTTTATCTCCTTGATTGATTGTATTGGACTTGGACTCTTCTTTTTCTAGCTTGTACTCTTCCATGGAGATGTGGATCTTGTTTTAGGACTTGTGATGAAGGTAGGAGAATGCTCTCCTCATGTGGGTGGAAGTCCTCTTCCTTCTCTTCTTTTCCATGATGTTTGAATTCACCAAGATTTGGGAATTCTTTGGCCAATTGCTTCAAGGAGTCTTCTTTTTCCTTTTTCTTCTTGAAGTCGGATTGCTCATTCTCCTCCTCTTCATCGGATTCAAGGAGGATTAATCTCCTCTTGCGGCTAAGCCGGTCCTTCCTTGACGGCTCTTGGCCTTGGCCGTTGGGTGGAGGAACCGAGTTTGGCTGGTTCTTTTTGGCCCTCTTGGGTGGTAGCCAAGCCGTATCTTGGTCCTCCATGGTGGACTGCGAGCTTAAGGCCCTCTTCTCATCTCAGGTTGGGCTTTCCAAGCCCCTTTTGGGCCGACTCTTGGTGGCATGATCCATGGGCCTCCGGGTATTTGCTTTGGGCCGCTTGGGCCGATTCTTGTGGTCTCCATGGGCCTTATCTTGGGCCTGGGAATCGGTTTGGGTCTCAAGAGGGTCCAGCCCATTAAGATCTAAGCCAATAAGTGGATGGTCATGTGCATAGGCGTGTGCGGCACATGTGGTTCTTATGGGTTGCCTTGCGGCGGGTCTGCAAGTTTGTGGGTGTTTGGCCCACTGGTTGACAACTTCTTGCGGGTTTCCCACTTGTCCTGGGGCTCCTCTTTTGACAGAGATTCATAGCTACCAGACATCATGTCACATAGGATTCTTCTTTCTAGGTTCCCCTCCCCGTTGCATTCCTACAGTTATTACACTCACTATTGGGTGCCAACTATTGTGCTTGGCTTTCGAATGTTTGCTCAATGATAATCCTCAATACTTAGTTACACTCACTTAGGATGACTAATGACTAGTGGTTGTCACCAATGTTTAGCTAGAACGGATGTTGTTAATTTCTTAGTGACCATCCTTGGTCAATACCCATGCCTCCAATCTTAATGGCACTCCAAGCTCTATTCTTATTACACCCACCTAGTATATATTTGTAACGATCCGGAACTTAAAAGAAAATAAAGTCATGAATTAAATGCGGAAGCGAAACAATAGAGTTTAGGGTTTATATTTCTTACACAATAATTTAGAATGTCCAATAGGAGTACGGAAATGACCATTTTAAAAGAATAAACAAAAATTAAGGAAATAAATAAAAGGTAATATGCTAAGTATTTTAGGACGACCTTCACTAGTTTTTGAAGGGAGTTCGGGTGGTGAACTATTCATAACCTTCTTATGGATTGGGATCTGAGTTTTGGTACTCTTAATCTGAAATAGTTAATGAAAGGGTAAAAATATCGCACTACTCATCGATACAGAAACTGAAGGTTGGTAAAAATCATAAAAACAACTAATGGAGCTCTTGATTTAAGTAAATTCATTTATCATAAAGAAAATTATTTATTGCATATATTTATCGTTACGAGATTTCCAAAATCGACCTATAAAGACAATAACCCAAATAACATTCCAATTTTATATTCAAGTGAGTAAAAACAATAACTTTCCTTTTTTATTTACTTATTGGTATATCTGAGGGCCCATAGAGATGTCATTTTATGTGTGAACTAATATTCAACATTGTCAACTAACCGGTCGTCCCCATATCTCGTCCGGTATGAGCATAAAAAATATCATCCTTTAATACCCCGTCCAGTATGAGAGTGAAACAGGCTGTCCCCATACCCTGTCCAGTATAAGCACCAAAAATATCATCCCTCAATACTCTATCCGGTATGAGAGTGAATCGGGCCGTCCCCATACCCTGTCTGGTATGAGTGCCAAAAATACTATTTCTCGATATTCCGTCCAGTATAAGACAACATTCATAGTAAGGTTTCCTATGTATTCGGTCCGTCCAACATCTTGCAGGATATCCAGTAAGGCTATCATTCATTCACATAACCAATCAATTTTCTGTTTACATTTAATTTTCAGTTCCACGATTTAACCGTAAATCAACGCAAAACAAACAATACATGCATTAAGGAAACACAACTGAATCATTTTACCAATTCTAATATATTATCATGCATTTAAAGCTGTAAAATCAAACAATCAGTTAAACAGGACAACAGTAATAAATAGTCGGTTCTGTATCCATTAGTAACCTGTAATTAACTCTCAAAACTTTCTAAATTACGCCAAATACTGTATTATTGATAACTAAATTTCAATTCCATAATAGGGAATAAGGTGAAAGATTTTTACCCGAATCGGTGTCCGAAACACCGAACTTTCTACTGCGCCTACTAGCGGTTCCCGAGTTTTCTGAATTTTCCTGCAGAGGTTAAAACACGCTTTACATACCTAAAAATATCCCAAAAAATCCAGAATTGGTCAGTTCTGACCGGTTTTATACCCATCTCTGTGAGATAACACGTTAGGAGGATTCGGTTGGCCAAAAAAAGTCAAAAAATAAAAACTTACCGGTGGCAGGATTTTCTGGTGCGGCGGCTCTGCCGGCTCACTTTCGCAGCTAGGCATTTTTCTTTGTTTAATCTGTAGAAAACAGAACGGTGAATACAATAGTGGAAAAATTGCACGAAATGGGAAATGAGAAACGGGAAGGGGTTCATCGGAGGCGATTTTGGGTTTTGTCTGCAGCGGCCGCAGCGGCCGCAGCGGACTTTATCCGCAGTTTCTGGCTCATCCGCCGTTCTTTTTGCTCCGATTTGACCATGGGCGTGTTTGAAATCAAATTCCAAGCGGATAGGAGAATTTTTACATTTTTTGGCGGTTGGAGATGGCTCTGGCGCGGCGGTCGGCTCTCTTCTCTGACGACTGGTTCTTCTTCGGCGAGAGGTTGGCGGCTAGAGTTTGGGTTCGGTGTGATATGAGATATTTATACCATTCTCCCTTAAATTTGTGCTGTTTATCGCGTTTGATCTCGAACGTCCAATCGCGTTTAAAGAAGAAATGAATTTAAACCGTTCATCGCGATTTGATCTCGATTGTACGATTGCGTTTAAAGAGGGAACGAATCTGAACTGTTTATCGCATTTAATCGTTACAGTCCGATTGCGCCTGAGGAGGGAACGGATCCAGACCGTCCACGTGCGCGGGAATACATCCAGGCTGTCCGATCGCGGGTAAGCGGATTACCAGCGTGACCTCTAGCGGGGCACCGAGTCAGCGTGCCTTGCCACGCAGCATGTTTCGGTTCGTCGAGGCTGTTGACTAGGCGGTCCTACGTGGTGTAATTTTTCTTAATTGCGTTTTAACTCCCAGTTTTCGATTTTTTTTTTCAAAAATACATTTCGAACCCAAAGTTTCATCCATTTTTCACAAAATTATTTTCAATTTCATTCTCAACCAATTTTTTTCCTAATTTTACATTAAACAAAATTTATAAATTTAAAAATTATATTTTTATACATTTTTTTTAAACTTTAAAATTAAACTTGAGGCAAATTCCGGATTCGAGTATTATAATGTTAGCCATTAGTGATTATCTATCAAATATTTAACAAGAACAGGTAGTGTTCACTAGCTACCAACCAATATTGTTTTCCCACTCTTTACGACACTCTATTTTATTATATCCAGTAGGGGTTTTGTTAATTACTAGTGGGTTAAAACTAGTGCTTTTCCACCAATCTTTAATGGGAAAAAACTTTGGATACTGCCTTAGAAAAACTAGTGGTCATTTTTTCTCATTCTCTTCAAGTTGCAAATTTTAGCTCATAAATGGTGACTAATGTTAAATTGACTACTAAGCAAGACACGCATAAGGTATGTACTGGTTTTGACACTATGCGCGATATTTAACGTAATTTTGGAAGAATACAGAAACTTTTATACTGCACAACCCCATCAATTCAGAACCTACAAGTTGCACAAGTTGCTAGAGCTGATAGGAGACCTGTTGAGGATAGTCATGAGGATTTTACCAGGAAGGTTAAGTCAAAACTCTTGTTTTTGATGGAAGATGGAATTCTGATTTCTTCCTCAGTTTGCTTAGTTTAATTGAAATATATTTCAACTAGTAGGAAATCTCGGATGCATGAAAAGTTGGATTTGTTAGCATGAAGCTTGTGAGCTTCACAAAAATGTTGTGGTACAATATTAATTAGAATCTAATAAAAAGAAGACACTCGTCGGTTGAAACACGGGACAATATGAACTATTCTTTATAAAAAATATTCACCTTCGAACTGCTTTGACGAGACTCTTGGTGGGGTTTGCACCTTTATTTGAGGTGATATATATGTTGGTAACTGAGTGCACATTTAAGTTTGAAGAGTTAGAACTTTGAAGTTAGTTGGTAGAAGGTGATAATCATGTGGCATCTCAATTGAAACCATGCTTAAGGACTGAAATTAAAAGAAAATTAATCCGGGCATCTTCGAAGACTATAGCCCAAAGTTACAATTTACCTTTGATGGTGAATAATATTTCTTGGAATCAACTTCCAAGAAGACCTTTGGATGGATCAATATCAATTGTTAACAATCCTTCCAATGCAACAAAATTGCTTGTTTCAAGTGTGAACAGATTGGAAATATGCCTACCAATGCCCAAAGAAGAACAATTTGGTTAGGATGAAACGAAAGGAAATATGAAAGAAAAGGAGGAAGGTTATGTACCCTATGATAATTTAGCTGAAGATAAAGTAGATACCTCAAATTTGGCTACAACAACATGCATCTTAGCTGACCCTAAAGTAGAGAAATAAGAACCTGCATGTTTTGTGGAAGTTCTATGCAAGGAGAAACTTGATACACCAATTTGTCAATATGTTGATTCATCCTATGACCAGGATTTTACACTAAAAAAATTGTGTTCCATCTTTGGGTTTTGAAGAGCATGCTCGATCACAAATTTGGCTAATTTCATGGAGAAGCTCGAAGATCAGGGTTTTACATCATTCGCCACTTTAAAACTCGTCGAATTTTTTTTTATAACTTGGGAGATGATGCAAAATGAGTTAGGTTTAGACTGCCTAAATAGTCTAGAGTTTATATTTATTTAAGATATTACACGATTATATTTTTTTTGGAGTATATTGTCATAATGTTACTAATTTTAGGATTCTATTTTTTTAGCATTTAGCTTCCTATTATTATTAGTGCTTCTTAATTATTTTATTTTGAGAAAAGTTACTCGTAAGCGTCATAAATATTTTTATAATCTCACTTTTTAAGCACAATTCAATTATTCAATAAAGTACTTATTTGAGAATTTCTCTGTTTTAGTTATGTGATACAATTAAACACTTAATGATGCATGTTTAAGAAATTATAGAACCCAAAATCCTTATGTAGATAAACTAAGCACAATTGGTCTTACATCCTTTCCATTGACAATTGTATGAGAAAGTACATTTGTACTTGAAATACTTCAAATCTTTCTTGCCATGGGTCTTCTTGTAGATGACATAGGGATGACGAGGGAGGACTTTAGAGAAACTTGGAGGATAATGGATGAGGATTGGATAGTAAGCATGCTAACAAACAAGTAATCCTTAAAGTTTCTAAGGAAAATCATCTAATAACCAAATTGGCACTCTGGATTGTTTCATAGTAGAAAAGAATAATCTCATAGGTGTGATAGATTGAAGAACTTCCAAACATTGTGGTAGTACTTTCTATAGGAAGTAGAGTGTTTATGCGTGTATTGTCATGGATGCTTGATGAAGGGTAACTGCTCATCATGGATGATAATTAAATTCCTCTCTCTGTGGAAGTTCTAATGGTTGGTCATGTTTAATACTTTCTTCACCAACTATTTTTACTGGGAAGTTATTCTTTTCCTATGCCTCGTTGATGTAGGAAAAGTAAGGTTGATTTATCCGTTTGGGGATTTGAAAATAAAAACCTAGATATAATACCTCATATTTCTTAGATATAACATTGTAAGAGATCTTGAACATCATACTTACGGGTTTGATTTTATCATACAATAAAAAAATTGAGATATTTTATTGAATAACTGAATGCTCTTAAAAACTAAAATTATAAAGATATGAGTCAAGCTATACTAAATAAGATTAAATTAAGAAATACTAAATACAATAATATTAGAACTATTACTCCTAGTAAGATCGGAAATTAATACTATAATATTAGAAATACTTAATATAAAATACTAAAATAAATAGGAAAATTAAATATTAATAAAAATAAAATCCTAATTTTATTAAAACTATAATAATAAACTCATAAATAGTAAAATAGTTTACATTTAGTTGAATTATAATTTCTAATCTATTTACAATTTAAAGTTTATCCATTCTGCAACATTTATGTAATCTTTTATTGTGTTTCGTATAGTTTTTACAATGCGGGCTAGACAGGAGAACTCAGGGTCCCACAATAACAAATCCATTGTGAAAAATGCACCTAGACCATTGATGCTTATGAAATCCTAACAGTATGGTTAGCATTAATAAAACTCGAAATCCTTATCTAGTTAACATCTTTTCTTTGTTAAGCTCAAAGTAGAAACCTAAGCTAAATCAACATAGCGACTAGGACAAAAGCCATTGTTCTTCCTCTTGCGAAGCCCAACCCCTCGTCTTTGTTCTCCATATTTCCTGATATTTGGGGCGTAGCACATGTCAACTTGAAATCTGGTTGACAAAGATTTAATTTTATCTTTTCTTTTTTTGCCTTGGTCAAAGGTTGGTGTTATTTGTTCTACATGAATGAGAATTTGGTCGAACTGCCAAAGATATTATTATGAAAAACTGGTCGGGGAACAATAAACTAAAGTATATCATTCATGTATAAAGTGTACTCTTTCCTGAAAATGTGTTAACCTTTTATGTCATTTGTTCTTTTAGGCTAAACTTCGTGTTGGGGATGTTGTGAAATGCTGCATCAAGAAGATCAGTTATTTTGGTATATTTGTAGAGGTAAATTTTATGTTTGGGAGTCATGCAGTCTGTACTTTTCTTTTTCACAGTTCTTGCTCCAGGTAATCAGATTTGAATTGTAAAGTTATTTAAAGCTATTTGTGTAACATACTTGTGTGGTGCTGATAAATTGGGCTTGCTTGCTAAATTTACGAATCAAAGATTCAGTAATGTGAACTTCAGCAACAGGTTTGTTATTTCAGTTACTGAATTTTTTAATCTAAATTTTCTTCTGTTTATCTAAAATAGGTTGAAGGTGTTTCTGCACTAATTCACCAAACAGAAGTATCATGGGATGCTACCTTGGATCCTGCAATGTATTTCAAAATTGGTCAGGTATACTTGTTTTCTTAAAATTAAATAGCACAAAATTTGATGTTTTTGTTTAGAATATTTCAAATTGCTCAGATACTTATTAGTCTTATAGTTTTTTGTTCATTGAGTCCTCTCATTTTTAACTTGTATATGAATTCAATAAAGTACTTATTTAATATCTGCTTCTTAGTGAACCCATTGATTATCATACATTTTATGTTATCTGGTATCAGATTGTGGAGGCAAAAGTACACCAGTTGGATTTTGTGCTGGAACGCATCTTTTTATCGTTGAAAGAGATTACAGTAATCCATATGCACTTATTTTCTGCATTGAGTTTCTGTAGATTAAGAATAGAATTTCAAATAGATCTTCTAATTTCTGTTTTGGTTCTGATAGCCAGATCCATTAACTGAGGCATTAGAGTCTGTGGTTGGTGATCGTAATCCATTGGATGGAGGACTAGAAGTAACAGAAGCAGATACCAAGGTATGTTTTCACCCTTTAAACATATATTCTGGCGCATATCATGTGGTATTGACAAAAAATATATTATAATCCGGCTAACTAATTTAGTCGTGGGTCTATGGACATAGAAATCGTTAGGATCTCTGTGATGTTTTTGGGTTTTCCTTCCTTTACCTATCATTAATCTAATTTAAAAATTTGCTAGAAAGAATCCTATGATATCTCGTGTAAGAAAATATCTAATATTTGAATATACTTCTTTATTCATAATTCTATGAAAGAGACAGCATGAGCTTTATTAGGGAGCAGTTATACCAGAAATTAATTTCCAGATTTGCCTAACTGCCCATATGTCTTATCCTATACTTCTGTTCTATCAAACACATGTAGTACATGTATTACACAGTAACATGCCTGCAAAATACACAAATAACTTAATATAATTGCATAATTTCTTTCTCATCCTTTTGTACACTTATCCAAAGGGATTACTTTTTCACTTCTGGAGTTCCCAACATCCCTTTCCCCCTAAGATGGCGCTTGTTCTGAAGTGCAAAATCTGTACAGCGAAGTGCCAATTTGATCTGCAAGTTCCCAAGAAATCAGTTTGAAAGCCACAAGTGTAAAATTAATTCCGTTTGATAAAGTGTATCAAAGGAAGAGAAAGAAATCATGTAATTCATAAATAATGAGTAGGGGTTGAAATATTGTATTATGTGTATATTTGTTTTCATGTGTGTGCTGTGTAATATGTGTGTTTAATAGAAAGGAAGAAGGAATAAGTCTAAGATAAGACATATGGCTGTTAGACAAATCTGGAATTTAATTCTTGCATAGCTGCTTTTCTCTTTGTAATAAAAACTCATGTTGTCTCCTTGACAATATTTTGAATGATAAAGTATGTTCAAGTTTTGGATACTTTCTTACTCAAGAGATGGTAGAGTATTATTATTGGAAGTGCTAGCCCATTGGAGAAGAATCATAGAGAAAGCCACAGCTAAAGAAGACATTGAAACACCTGTTAAGAATGGGTAATTGTATGTTATTGAATAATCGTGGTCCTATGTATATAATTTTTCTAGAATAGAAAAGAAAATAGACAATTAATTACACAGGGTGTATTTTAACCTAAAGCCCTTCAATTTAATTACATAATACACTTTTTAACACTCCCTTTCAAACTAGAGAATTGATATTATCTATCCCTAATTTACCATTGACAATCTAAAATGTTATATTACTCAAGTTTTTGATCAACACATTTGTCAATTATGAACTAGTAGGTATGTATGAAGTACATATTAAACTTGTCTAGCTTCTTTTTGATAAAGTATCTATCGACTTCGATATGTTCGGTCTTGTCATGTTGTACCGGGTTATGAGCGATACTTTTGGCCAATTTGTTATTACGTGCTATCCTATTTGATCATTAGATTTTTTCAAATTCTCTTTAGGTATAGTAGTTTGCATACTCCTTGAGCTATTGCTCAGAAGTCAGATTTTGCACCGGACCTTTCAATCACATTATGCTTTTTACTTCTCCAAGTGACCAAATTACTCCTAAGAAATGTACAGTAACTCATGGTGGATCTTCTATCCACCATTGGTCCTATATAGTATGCATCTATATAAGCTTATAAGGACAACCTATCATTCTTTTTACACACGATTCCTTTCCAGAATGTCCCTTTTAGATAACGTAGCACTCTGTGGACAGCATGTAAATGCACCTCTTTAGGTTTGTGCATTAACTAATCTGTAACATTTATAATATAGGCTATGTTTGGTCTTATATGTGATAGGTATATTAATCTTCCTATGATGGATTTTTTGTCTATTACTGGCCCTATATAGTCTGCATCTGTATAAGCTTATAAGGATAAGCTATCTGATGTGAGTAAGAAAAGGGAAAAGCCCCATGAGATTTTCTTTCTTAATCCCATGGAAAATCTTTCTTTTTAAGACGGAGAATTGGCCAAAGAAGAAAATTGATCCTAAATCTCAAGTTATCTTGAGAAACATAAAAATTCCTTAAATGCTAAATTTTACAGAAAAGAAAAACACTTGAGAAAGAGAAAAATATTTTGCCAGAATTTCTTCTCCTAAATCTTCGTAATTAATTAAGATCTTCTTTTTTTAAAAAGGGATATCATATTTATCCTATTTTAGTTATAATTTTTTTAATTTTGTTAATTTTCCTATTCTATTCTATATTTAATTTCCTATGTAATTTTTTCATTAAATTAAAATATTATTTTCCTTATTATTCACATGACCGACACTATAAATAAGTTATCAATTCCAACTTGTTATAATTGAAGTTTCAATTAATAAAATTATTAAGTTTTAGTTTTCAACTAGTGAGTTTTCAACTATCAAAATAACTTGTGACATTTTTATCAAATTCTGTTTTGAATTGATTTTAATTTATCAAGATTTTCCTTACGGTATTTTAATCAATTCAATTATCTCTATTATCTTGGTTTTCATTCCCTTATTGAGTGCGGATCAAGTAGGGAGTATTTATTTAGAGATAAATTTTTGCATACTAATGTTATATGTGGGGTTTTGAATTGCATATTTTGATCTTGGGTTCCGCATCATTATATATGGGGTTTTTGATCATGTTAGTTGATCTTAGGTTCTGCACACTGTCATTTTTTCTAAACATGATTTCTTTCCCTGATAACTCTTTTAGGTATTGTAGCACTTTGTGAGCTAAATATAAGTGCACCTCCTTAGGTCTGTGCATTAATTGATATATAACACTTACGACATAGAC
This sequence comes from Carica papaya, assembly GCF_000150535.2. The sequence continues at coordinate 243,026 of NW_019014616.1, read as the reverse complement.
AATGTCTAGTTTTATGTGTGATATATATATTGATCTTCCACTTAATTTCTGATACATCTCTTTATCTATAGACTTATCCTCTTTTGCAAGTACCAATTTATGATTGGGATCGGCATAAGTACTAGCTAGTTTACATACTAACCTATTGTTATGTCATGGGGTGGCATATTTACTGAGAGCTTATAGGCTTACAAGTA
>NW_019014616.1:227762-239506 GCF_000150535.2 Carica papaya | reverse complement strand
ATAGCTTGGTTAGATTACCAAGTAGCTGTAGAGATCCTGCGCTAGCCTGAGGATCCTCTTGAAACTTCCCCTTGTGGAACTTGGCCACAATGGCACTTGAGGTCTTTTTGTTAGGATAATCTCGTACATAGTGTGCATTGTTGCACATGAAGTAAGGGCTGGACGGTTTACTCGAGTCGCACTTAGACTTATCCTTTTTCGAGCCATTAGAAGAGGGTTTCTATTGCGTACTTTCTTTGCAGCTTTGCTATTTCTTCTGCCTGGACTTGTCTTCCCCACTCTTACTGGAGTGCGGCTTCTTGGACATGGATTCGAAGGAAAAGTTGTTGAGCAATTCTGTATCCGAGATAGTAGCATCTAACGTCTCTACACCGCAATTTTCCAACTCTACCGTTACCCAATTTTGGAGCCCATCCATGAAGAAGAGGGCGCCTTTGTCGAACAGATCTTCAATTTTGAACGTGAGAGTAGTAAACTCCTTGATGTAGTTGGAGGTACCACTGGATTGCCATAGACGACGCAGTTTGCCTCATGGTTCCATGTCTGCATTGTGAGGTACAAAGTACTTTCGCAATTCGGTCTTAAACTACACCCAAGTATTGATGATGCATAGGTCTTTCTCCCTTTCAGTGTACTTACGCCTCTACTAGAGTTGGACTGCAACCTGGAGGAATGTCAGGGCATTGTTGATTCGAAAGTAGTCATCGATCACTCCCAAGACATCAAAGTATTGCTCTAAACCAAAGAGGAAATTCTCCACACATGTGGCGTTCCTAGTGCCACTGAAAATTGCTGGCTTCGGCACCCTGAGCGCATGGGCGCCTGTGGTACCAGTGCTAGTGGAGGGAGGACTAGTGACATGCTGATGCGAATCCCATTGTGCGTGCAATTCATCCATCTTCGATCGTAGCCTGCTGATCTCTCATTTGACAAATCTCCAGAGATTAGAAATGATTTGGGCAAGGGAAGCCATTTCTTCCATAAACACGTTGCCGAGCTCTGACATCATGGCCTTGGTAGCACGTGTTATTTCTGTATTCTCTTGGATAAGGTTGTCCATGGTGTCGAGAAGTTCCCACAGGGAGGTTTGGATGTTCCCCATATTGTGTTCCAGATGTGAGATGCGAGGCTGAAGTGACTCACCTGTAGTGGCAAAGACATAATCTTTTGAGTTACCTCGCTTAGGCTGAGCACGGGGCTCTTCGTGCCCTCAAGCTTTGCTCCTGCAGTATCTCTACTCCGACAACTTCAACTTCTTTCATGCCATGCTCGTGGCTAGAGTTGGTTGAGTCAAAGGTAGGACGGAACCTTCACTCTAATACCACTTGTCACGGGCCGAGTAATTTTGAGATTTACCTGTGCGACACTTACTTAGGATGGATCTTTAACTCTGGTACCATCGGTCACATGCCGAGTAATTTCGAGGCTAACCCGTGCGACACTCAATCTAAGCGGCAAAAACTAAGTGTTTTGTGTATAAGAAGAGTTAGCTAAGAGCAAGGGAGCGTAGTCAGTTTGGAAGAATAAGAGAGCTTTACTGAGAGTTTATAGGCGTACAAGTATGCTTTAGTGTTTGCTGATGCTTTACAAATGAAGAGGGTGGCATATTTATAGTGCTTGGCCCCCTCAATGAATGGTTAAAATCAATTAGATCCAACAATGTACATTAAAGCCTAAGAGAATTCTAAATTTATGTACAAGATATATTTACAAGAGATATATGTTAGAAGCGTCTAGGACATTCTAGTGGTGAGCAGGTAGCATGCTCCTATTGGCTTCTGGAGCCTTCCTGGCTGGCAGCTTGGCACTTGCTAGAGTTTTTCCCCAGCTTCTATAGTTTTCTCCCGCATTCCAAAATTTTCTCACAGGATCAGGATTTATCTCGTAGCTAGGTAGCTTGCGTTGGCAAGACAAGTAGATCGCGTGTGCGCGTGCACGTTTCCTAGCTTATTTGAGGCTTGGTTGTACGACAACATGCGTAGGGTTTAACAACAACCTGTCATAGGTCGAGTAATTTTGAGGCTTACTCGTGTAACACGTAATAAAAGCACCAAAGACAAAGTAAGCAAGCCTTTTGTTTGTAGGAGGAATTACTTAAAAGCAAGAGAGACTAGTGAGCTTGGAAGAAAAAGAGAGTATTGTTGAGAGCTTGTAGGCTTACAAGTATGCTTGAGTGTTTGCTAATACTTTACAAATGAAGAGGGTGACATATTTATAATACTTGGCCCCCTCAATGAAGGATTAGAATCAATTTGATCTAATGGTCCATTAAAGCTCTAGAGAATTTTAGACTTATGTACAAGAGATATTTACAAGAGATACATGTTGGAAGTGTCTAGGATATTCTAGTGGTGAGTAGGTAGCATGCTTCTATTGGCTTTTGGAGCCTTCCAAACTAGCATCTAGCTTGGCAGGCACTTGTTAGAGCTTTCTTACAACTTCTAGAGTTACTTCTGCATTCTAGCTTTTTCCTACGGGATTGGAATTTTTCCTGCAACTAGGCAACGTGTGCGGGTAAGGTAGGCAGCCTGCATGTGTGCGCTCGCGTTTCCTGGCCCGCCCGAGACTTTGTTGTGTGGCACATGCGCGTAGCATTGCGCAACGCTCTCGACGCTCCTTCCTCTTTGTAGTGTTGGATAGTGTCAATGAACTACCAAAGTAGGTATCTCGTTCCCACGTGACCTTGCTTTACGGCCTATTTTTTCACTTCACTAAGCATTCCATGTAGCTTTGCACGCCATGTTTGTGAGCTACCCTATTTGTAAGGATGCATTCCACATCCTTGTCGAACTCAGTGACAAAGGCAATAGAGGTTCGCTTAGACATATTTCTGCTTGGATTTTCCTTGTCTTTGTGGTAAGGTTTCAAGAGACTTATATGGAAAATAGCATGTACCTTGAGTCTCGGAAGGAGTTGGATTCGGTAAGCTGCTTTGTCAACTCTTTTATGATAGGAAAGGATCCTTCATATCTCTACACCAACCCTTTGTGTACTTTACGCAGGGACCTGAATTGGTTGGGTTGGAGCTTGATCTTCACCATGTTGCCCACAGGATGCCACTTGGTGTCAGCCTACTTCTTTATCCGGCAAGCGGCCTTGTTAAGACAGGCCTTTGTAATGTTTGACTTATCATGCCACTCGCGCGCGAGCTTGTAAGCCATTGGGCTGCTACCCCCATATGTACAGGCAATGATGTTGGGCATTAAAGGCTGAAGTCTCATGACAATTTTGAAGGAACTTTTGGTAGTGGACTCGCTTTATTGGAAGTTGTATGAGAATTGGGCCACATCAAGTAGCTTTGCCCAATCTTGCTGATGGACACTGACATAGTGACTCAAGTAGAGTTCCAGCAATGCGTTCACCTGCTTGGTCTAAGCATCGCTTGGTGGATGGAAGTTGATTGAGAAGTTCAGCTTTGTCCCCAACAATTTGAATGGTTTGCGCCAAAATTTTCTTGTGAAGCACGGGTCTCTATCACTAATGATGTTTCGAGGGTGATAAGAGTCGCATAGTGCTCTGTTATCAAATGACAAGGGAGGGACGGGAAAAGATTGTTTTGACTCCCAGAACCTCACACAACACAACAATCAGAAAGCTTAACCATCTAATTTACCATCTTTACTTGAAACTACATCCACCAATATAGAATGTGAATTCAAGATAATTAGGAAAAATAAAAAGGATAATGAAGGATACCACGGTTTACTCGATAAGTCAATACTGATTCTTTGGCTCAATAAGACTTGTAAAGCTCTCTAACTTGAAGAACACTAACTTTTGAGAAGCAAACAAAAGCTTGAACTTTATTAATTTTCTGAATTCTTGAAGTTGTGATTACAACCTAAAGATTGAAGCGTTTATATAGCCTTTATTCTTCTAAGACGAATAAAAGTAGGATTAAATATTCCTACTTGAATACTTAAACTTAGCTTGACTAGAAAACTTAGACAAAATAATTTAAATAATTAAGTGCTTATCTAAAATAAATAAAATAATAAAAGAAAATTAAAACAATTACTTGAAAATTCTTTTCTCTTTATCCAAATCTCCATATGCCTTTATCTTCCTTGGACTTCTAATTTGAGTAGAATTTCTCATTTAATTTTGCACTTTAATCACATCTAAAAACTTGTAGAAGTCCCTTTTTTCAGCTTGGAATCACAGGAAAATTAGGAAAAAGGGGATAAAGGAGTACAAATCGACCCAAAGTGTTGCTCCCAGGCTGGCTGTGTGCAAGTGGCATGCAAGCCTACTGGTTGCGTGCGCTTGGCGTGTGTGGAAGCCTCCTCACGCACGTGGACGTTGCATGCACATGGCAGATTCCACTCGTAGGTGTGCATTCTCTTGCGCGCACTTGGTTGATACATGCGCGCTCCTGCTGCGCGCAGGTGCTTCTCTTCGACACGCTCAATGTGCTCCTTCGTGTCGGCAAAAATCCCCATGTGCGGGTGCTTCTTCTCGCACATGTGCATGCCTACACGTGTATCCGACGGGTATCCATACCCATATTATATTTTGGGCTTCCTCTTGAAGCGAAATTTTGGGGCCGAGCCTCTATTTGGCCGTGAAACCCAAAAACTTCTCATTTCAGTTCTTCTCTAATTTCTCCTCATCTTAGACTGATGTTCAAGCTGGTTTGATTTTTTCTATTCCCTAACTCACTTTCTTTGCGGTCTTGGACTTGGATTTGGGTAGACCTTCAATGAGTACTTTTTGTTCAAGAGTACTTCCTACTGTGTCCTGGAAGCACATTATTGCACGATTGCTTTTGCCTCTCCGTTGTCATATCCTCATGGACGCTTGGATTCCAGAAATATTTCTGCAATGGCTTTCCTGCTTGTTGCAAGGATCCCCCTTATTTATTATCACATCAGAGGGCCTCCTCAACTTCACAACATTCTTGAGGAATAAACAAGCAACTTCGTCCACATGACAGTTTGCCGAGATTGGAATGAAGGTGGCATACTTGCTGAACCTATCAACGACGACCATTATGCTTCCATATCTGGCTGATTTTGGTAAGGCCATAATGAAATCTATGGAAACACTCTCCCATGGTTTTTCGGGGTTGGGCAGAGGCTCAAACAATTGAGCGAGGTGCTATTGCTTGACTTTGTCTTATTGGAAGATATGGCAAATCCGCACGTAGGCTTCTATGTCATCTTGCATTCGAGATCAATAATAATAGTTTTGCACAAGCATCAAGATGCACTTTGTTCCTTGATGTTGTGACGCTCTTTGATTATTTTCTTTCGCAAATTCTCCCATTTCGGCATGAATGTGCAACTCCAGTTGTTAGGAGCATCCCTTCATCCAGAGTTGCCGCGTCTTTTTTTTTCGTTAGCATACTTTGCCAAAATTTTGGACAAGGGATCATACTACATCTCGTCTCTGATGCAGCCAAGTAGATCACTTCGTGGTGTGCTCATGGCGATCGAGCAAGTTCTGCCCTATTGTTCAGGGCATTAGTCACCACGTTAGCCTTGCTAGGCTTGTACTGCAAGCAGTATTCAAATTCGGTTAAGAAGTCTTGCCAACGAGCCTGCTTGGGGCTCAACTTCTTTTGCATCTGGAAATAGCTTGTTGGCACATTGTCTGTCATGATGATGAACTTGCTACCCAGAAGATTATGCCTCCAGATACATAAACTATTCGTAGCAAACAAATTATATCCATTGATAAGTTGTGAAAAGTTTAACCATAGATAATCTCTTAACTATCCCATTAAATAAGTGCAAGATTCATTAAACTGTAAAATGTTATCCTGCCATAATGTGATTTGTTTCCAATGCGAATAAAAAGTTACCCATTCAATAGTATTTAACATCCAGAAAATTGCCAAATAAAATGCGTCTCAAATTGAAATATTACAATTACCACCTCATCCCGGACCATCGCAAGGAAAACTATAACTAAAATCCTTTTTATCTGGTATTAACTTGGAATCACGTGCATCTAAAACGCACTTTACTAAGATTAATGTAGTTGTATGTAAACCTAAAGCAATAGCATGATGAACCTAGAAGTTTTCGGGGATAGGTAGTTACTGTCATTTCCTTCTTTTAGATTGTATAATACTTCTCTATATCGTTGAGCTTATGACTTTCATAGGCAATTGGGTGCCCATCTTGCATTAATACTCTCTCAATTGTGAAGTTAAAAGCTTCAGTGTGTACCTTAAAAGATCTGGAGTAATCCGGAAGGGTCATGACAGGTTTTTTGGAGATCGCTTGCTTCAATCTCTTGAAGGCTGCTTGACATTCCTACATGTAGTTTTTCTTAAGGAGGTCTATGAGAAGTGATGCTATGGTAGAATATCCCTTAATGAACTGCTGATAATAATTCACCAATATAAGGAATGATCTGAAGTCGAGCACTTTCCTGGGAGACTTCCAATCCTGGATGGCTTGCACTTTCACTTGGTCCATCATTAACCAACCATCCTTGATTCTTTATCTAAGGAACTCCATCTCTTGCTGAGCAAAAGAACGGTGTTCCATTTTTACGTCTAGGTTATTTTCGCAGAAGACTTGGAAAACCTGCGTGTCATGCACACGATCTTTGGCTCATCACATGGGACAATGTGTTCCTAATACTAGCCTGAGCATAGTCAAGCTTCAAAAAGTACTGTCCCTTCACCAAGTGATCAAATAGATCAACTATCATGGGGATGAGATATTTGCTTCTGATAGTGGTCTTATTGAATGTCCTGTAGTCAATGCACATACACAATGACCCGTCTTTCTTCTTTGAAATAAGACTGGTGCGCCATAAGAGGATTTGGAATGGTGGATATAGCTTGCACCAAGGAGGTCTTGGAGCTGCCTTCTTAGTTATGATAACTCGGGAGGTGCCATGCGACAGAGAGCCATGGCGGGAGGCTTGGCACCTGGTTCCATCTCGATCTGATGATTTACCTCTCACGTTGGTGGGAGCTTCTTGGGAAGCTCTGGGGCCATCACGTCTTTTACTCCTCAAGAACTGCTCTGACACATTTTGGCTCCAGGATCCCCTTGATGCGGGTTGTATCCAACCATCCAAAGCCCTTTATAGTGTACCAGTTCTATTCCAAAAGAAGAAAGATGGGTCACTGTGTATGTGCGTTGAGTACAGGGCACTTAACAAGATTATTATCAAAAAAAAGTACCTGATACCCTTGATAGCTTATCTATTTGATCAATTGGGGAATGTGCCGTACTTCTTGAAGCTTGACTTACCCTCAGGCTATTATAAGGTGAGCATTGACGCGGATGATAAGCCAAAGATAGCATGTGTGACGTGGTATGGTGCTTTCGAGTCCCTTGTCATTCCCATTGTATCACTAACGCACCTGCTACATTCTGTATGCTTTTGAACTAGTTATTCCACCCCTTTCTTGATTAGTTCGTGGTGGTTTACTTGGACGACATTTTGATATACTACGTTGGAGTAACATGTGTAACACCTAAAGCAAGTTTTCCAAACTCTTTGCGAAAACGAGATGTATATTAAAGCAAGAAATGTTTTTTCGCTCAGCAGAGGTAGAATTCCTTGGCCATAAGATCAAAGATGACAAGTTGATGATTGACCCGATCTAAGTGCAAGCTATCTAGGATTGGAAGCCTACCACGAAAGTTCCCCAATTGAGATCATATCTTGGGCTGGTGAACTACTATCGATGGTTCATCAAGGGGTATTCTACTATAGCACCACTCCTCTCAAAGCTCCTTAAGAAAAAACGTACGTGGGAATGGATATAAGAGTGTCAAGCAGCCTTCGGGAGATTAAATCAAGCGGTCTTCGAAAAACTTGTCATGACCTTGTAGATTAGTTTAGATCTTCTGTGGTACACATTGACACCTCTAGCTTTATAATTGGGGGAGTATTAATGCAAATAGGGCACCCAATTGCCTATGAAAGTAGTAAACTCAAGACATAGGGATGTGTTATACCGTTCAAGAGAAGAAAATGACAACCATCATTCATTGCCTACGTACGTGGAGATATTATCTTCTTAGCAGCAAGTTCGTTATCATGACGAACAATGTGGCAACAAGCTATTTCCAAATGCAGAAAAATTTTAGGCCCAAGCAAGCTCGTGGGCAAGAATCTTTGGCCGAACTTGAGTATTGTTTGCAATACAAGTTTGGCAAGGCCAACGTGGTGGCTGACGCTCTGGGTAGAAGAACAAATCTTGCCTTGATCACTATGAGGACACCACAAAGCGATCTACTTGGCCGCATAAGAGAGAAGATGCAAATGATCCCTTGGCCAAAAACTTGACAAAGATACGACAATTCTGGATGGAAAATAGGATGCTCCTGATTGTTGGTAATCGTAAATTCGTGCTGAAATGGGAGAACTTTTGGAACTAGTGGGCTGACCATGCAGGAATAATGTGTACCTTAGAACTCATGCAAAGCTATTATTATTGACCCCGCATGCAAGATGATCTAGAAGCCTATGTACGGATTTGCCGTGTCTGTTAGTAAGACAAGGTCGAGCAGCCGCACCCTGCCGAATTGTTTGAGCCCCTCCCAATCCCTGAAAGACTTTGAAAAAGTGTCTCCATGGATTTCTTTGTTGCCTTCCCAAAATTAGACTGGTGTGAAAGCATAATGATTGTTGTTGATAGGTTCAACAAGTATGCCACCTTCATTCCAACTCCGACAAACTGTCAGGTGGATGAAGTTGTTCATTTGTTCCTCAAGAATGTTATGAAGTTGTGGGGAGTCTCTTAAAGCATCATCTATGATAAAGACCCATACTTCATGGGAAAATTCTGGCATGAGTTGTTCAAATTGTTGGGACAGAGCTGAACTTCTCAACTAACTTCTATCCGCAAAGCAATGGCCAGACCGAGTGGGTGAATGTATTACTGGAATTCTGCTTGAGGTACTATGTCAGCCCCTATCAGTGAGATTGGGCAAAGCTACTTGATGTGACCCAATTCTTATACGGCCTCCAATGAAGTGAGTCCACGACAAAGTTCCTTCGAGATTGTCATAGGACAACGGCCCCCTAACGCCCACTATCATTGCCTCTACATATAGGGGTAGCAGAAAGTGGCTTACAAGTTCGCGCGTGAGTAGCACGAGGAGGCAATATAAGGGCTTATTTTGACAAGGCCACTTGCCAAATGAAGAAGTGGTCTAACACCAAGTAGCATTTGGTGGAGTATTCTGTGGGTGACATGATGATGATCAAGCTCCAATCCAACCAATTTAGGTCTCTTCGTAAAATGCACAAAGGGTTGGCCTACAGATATGAAGACCACTTTCCTGTCATCAAAAGAGTTGGCAAGGCGGCTTACAAAGTCCAACTCCCTCCGAGACTCAAGTTATATCCTTTATTTCATGTAAGTCTCTTGAAGGCTTACCATGAAGGCAAGGAATATCTAAGTAGAAGTGAGTCCTAGCATGCCCCTTCTACCATTATCATTGAGTTCGATAAGAAAGTGGAATGCATTCTTACAGATAGGGTAATTTGCAGACGTGTCGTGCCGAGCTACATGGAATACTTAGTGAAGTGGAAAAAAATGCCGGATAGCAAGGTCACATAGAAATGAGAATATTTACTTTTATAGTTTTCTATCCAGTACTACAAGGAGGAAAGCGCAACAAGGACATTGTGTGATTGATGGGGGAGGGTGTTACTCCCGCGCATTTTGCCGTGTAGCCAAGATTTGGATGGGCTGAGAAACGTGCGTGCGCACATGCAGGCTGCTTTTCTTACTCGCACACGCTGCCTAGCTGCGAGAAAAATCCCAATCCTAGGAAAAAGCTGAATGCAGGAGAAAACTCTAGAAGCTACAGAAAAGTTCTAACAAGTGTCTGCCAAGTAAGATGCCAGCTTGGAAGGCTCTAGAAACCGGTAGAAGCATGCTACCTGCTCTCCACTGGAATGTCTTAGACACTTCCAGCGTGTGTCCCTTACAAATATCTCTTGTATATATCGCTAGAATTCTCTATGGATATTACGTATACTGTTTGATCAAATTCATTCTAAGCATTCATTAAGGAGAGCAAACACTATAAATAGGCCACCTCCTTCATTTGTAAAGCATCAGCAAACACTCAAGTATAGTTGTAAGTCTACAAGCTCTTAATAAAGCTCTATTATTCTCCCAAGCTCATTACTCTCTCTTCTTCTTAGATAACTCTTCCTACACACAAAAGACTTGGTCTTTGCTGCTTAGATTAAGTGCTGCATGGGTAAGTTTTGAAATTATTCGGCCCGTGACAGGTGATATTAGAATCAGGTTCCTTCCTGCCTTTAACTGAACCAACACTAGCTACTAGCATGACATCAGAGAAGTCGAAGTTGTTGGTGATGTAAGTCAAAGGTCGTGTGCCAGCCTAAGCAAGGTAAGTTAAAAATTTTTGTCTCTACCATTGCAGTTGAGTCCCTTGGGCCTTGTGTTTTTCAGCTAAAATGCAATATGGAGACGTCCAAACCTTCGCGGGCGAACTTCTCAATATCGTGGACAACATTGTCTAAGAGAATGCGAAAATAATACATTGTTAAGGTCATAATTGAAGAGTTTGACAACGTGTTTAGGGGGGAAGCGACTTCCCTTGCTTGAAGTGTTGCTGATCTTTGGAGATTTATTAAAGGCGAGATTAGCAGGGTATGATCTGAGACGGATTAATTGCGTGCATAGTGGGATTCGCATAAGTGTCAGTAATCCTCCCTCCACTAGCACTGGTACCACAGGCGCCCATGCCCTCAAGGTGGTGGTAAGTAGAAGCAAGAATGTTGGCTTGAGTAATGCAAATATTGGTGAGAATCCAATGTCCCAAAAGCCCAAGGATTCCTCCGCAAGGTTCATCCACAAAGGGTGAGTCAGGGTCTAAGATGAGACCAAAAGGCGTAGTTGATGGACAATAGGAGAATATTTCTGTACTACCCTTTGTTGGTCCTAAGGAACGGAGGAGGCTAGGCTAGTCAAAAGATTGTTATCAGTTCAAGAAAACAAGGTGCCCCTACTTTTTCAGAGTAAGGAGTAAAGAAAATGCCCCGAGCCAATATTAGAGTACCAAGCACTACGGCACTGAAGTAACCTATGTTATACTCCCAAGAAAAGCTCGAATGACCTTCAACAAAAAGTTACTTGTACTTGAAACCTGACACAGACGGACAGGTAGAGAATACCTAGGGACGCGAGACAACTCTCTCTAAAATATTCGACAAGATAGCTCCGTAATTTCGGGAGAAAGGGTACCTACTCACAAAGGGGAGTTCCACACCTGTGGAGAACTTCTTTGTTGGCTTCAAGTAATACTTTGATGCCTTGGAAGTGATCGGTAACTACTTCCGGATCAACAATGCCCCTATCTCTGGGATGCAATTAACTCTGGTGGAGGCATAAGCATGTCGAAAGGGAGAAAGACCTCTGCATTATTAATACTTGGGAGCAGTTTAAGTCCTAATTGTGGAAGCACTTTGTGCCTCATAATGCAAACATGGAAACATGAGGTAAATTGCGTTGCTTAAGGCAATTCGGTAGCACCTCCAACTACACCAAGGAGGTTACTACCCGCATGATTGAAATTGGGGATCTATCTGATAAAGACACCCTCTTCTTCTTCTTCATGGATGGGCTCAAAAATTGCAAAAGGGTTGAGCTGGAAAGGTGTGGTGTAGAGACATTGGATGCTGTCATATCAGTTGCAGAGTTGCTCACCAACTTCTCCAAATCCAAGTCCAAGCAGCCGCACTCAAGTAGGAGACTAGTTCGGGCAGAAGGAAGAGCAAAGCTGCAA
>NW_019014616.1:209620-227392 GCF_000150535.2 Carica papaya | reverse complement strand
TTCACGAGAGCAAGAAGCTAAATGCTTGGCTTGCTTATCATGAAGAATGGTGGCACCATCAAAGTCGTAAACTTCACCTTTAAGCCTGTCATTCGCATTGCGGAAGTTGTGCCCATGAAAATCGGTGATTGTCAAGATACGCTAGACTTTTCCATTGTGCCTATGGATGATTTTAAAGTTGTTTTAGGTCTAGCATTTTTTTATAAGGCACTTGCATTCCTTGTCCATATATCAAATTCTCTCATCATCTTTGACGAGATGGAGACGGGTTATCCCCACGCGGTGCCTTGACATATCAAAGTCCTCGATGATCTCTACCTTGAAATTCAAGAGGGGATTAAAATCAGCAATAAGCTATGTTACGATTGTGCGGGAGCTTAGTAATGGTGAAGTTGTCTCCAAGCAAGTTGTGTCGAGATGTGTGCAAACTGTCTTTGAGGAGTACAGGGACGTGATGCCCTAAGAGCTTCCTAAGAAGCTTCCACCAAGGAAAGAGGTAGATCATCAGGTCGAGTTAGAACTAGGTGCCAAACCTCTCACCATGGCTCCTATCGCATGGAACCCCAGAACTAGTAGATGTAAGGAGACAACTCCAATATCTCCTTGATGCGGACTACATCTAGTTCTCTAAAGCCCCTTATGGTGCACTAGTCCTATTCTAAAGAAGATCACTACGTATGTGCATTGACTACAGGGCACTTAATAATATCCTTATCAAGAACAAGTATTCGATACTCTTGATAGCTGATCTATTTGATCAATTGGGGAAAGCGTTGTACTTCTCGAAACTTGATTTGCACTATGGCTATTATCATATGCGCATTGCTGCGGGTGATGAGCCGAAGACATAATGTGTGACGCGGTATGGTGCTCTCAAGTTCTTTGTCATGTCCTACGGTCTCACTAATGCCCCTACTACATTCTGCTTGCTTATGAACAAGTTGTTCCACCCCTTTCTTGATCAGTTTGTGGTGATCTACTTGGATGACATTGTGGTGTATAACACTATGTTGGAGTTACACATGCAACACCTCAAGGAAGTTTTCAAATCCTTTGCGAAAATGAGTTGTACATAAAGCGGAAGAATGTTCTTTTGCTCATCAAGAGATGGAATTCCTTGGCCATAAGATCAAAGATGGCAAGTTGATGATGGATTCGTTCAAAGTGCAAGCCATCCAAGATCGGAAGCCTCCCACGAAAAGGCCTGACTTGAGATCATTTCATGGACTGGTTAACTACTACCTGTGGGTCATCAAGATATATTCTATCATAGCATCATCCCTCACAAACCTCCTTAAGGATAATCATAAGTGGGAATGGACACAGAAGTGTCTAGCAGCCTTCGAGAGATTGAAGCAGGTGGTCTCTGAAAAACTTGTCATGATCCTTTCGAATTACTCCAGACGTTTCAAAATACACACTAGCATCTCTGGGGGAGTATTAATGCAAGGGGGTCACCAAATTGCCTACGAAAGTCATGAGTTCAATGACACAAAGAAGCATTATACTATTTAAAAGAAAGAAATGATAGCCATCATTCTCTGTCTACATATGTGGAGGCATTATCTTTTTGGTAGCAAGTTCGTCATCATGACAAACAATGTGACCACAAGTTATTTCCAAACGCAGAAGTAGTTGAGCCTTAAACAAGCTCATTGGCAAGCCTTCTTGGCCGAATTTGACTACTGCTTACAATACAAGCCCGACAAGGCTAACATGATGGCTGATGCCTTGAATTTGACTACTGTTTGCAGTACAAGCCCGACATTTGTCTGGAGGACTCCTTGTTCTTTAGCTGCTTCTCAATTTCCATGACCATGTCCTCCAACTCCATATAATATTGTAATTCTACTACGTTGGCAATTTCTCGGTTTAGGCCACTTAAGAATCGTGTCATGGTAGTTTTGGGCTCTATTAAAATTCTTGAAAGATGGATCTCGTAAGTCTTTTTTGGATAAGGATTCCTTGTAGCCAATTTACATGAAGAGAGAAAGAGTGGAATGAAAATTCTCATAGGGGAGAATTTTCTTCTTGGGTGGGACTCTCCTCCAAGCATATTTCTCGACCATGTATCATAACTTGTAGGGGGATGCATGAACAAGGCCTTCCTTGCCGAATGGGCTTGCCTCTCTTCTCTTGTGGGCGTCTTCCTTTGGTCCAAGCTTCTCCTCTATATTGATCAACTCTTGGACAAATAAGTGGAAAGCTTGTTTGTTTCTTGGATCTTGCTCTTGTGATTGGCCCACTAGGCATCATTATTGATGCGAAACCCGGAATCAACAGCGCGATCCAAAACTCTGCAAATACATCAGTAACCAAAAACTCAAAACCTAAATAAATCCTTCCTATTTGATCTGTATTCAACAAGAGAATGAACACCAAGATAATTGAGATGATGATTTGAATTGATTGAACGCCACAAGATAGAACGTCAAATTAATTCAAGAGAGATTGATGAAACACCACAAGAACTTACATTGATAAGTTGAATCAATTTCCACTCAATAAGAAAGTTGACGAAAATCTTATTAGTTGAAAACTAAAACTTTATAATTTTGTTATTCTCAAACTTGAATTATTATAAGTATGAAATGACGGTCTATTCATAGTGCAGGCCATGTGAATAATAAGGAAAATGATATCCTAAATTAATGGTAAAATTATATAGGAAAATGAATCTAAAATAAAATAAGAAAGTTGCAACAACTAAAAGGATTGCTTTTTAAATAGGATTGATATAATCTCCTTTTTTAAATAAAGAAAATATTAATTAATTATAGACATGATTGAAGGAAGGAGTAAAGAAGATTATGATCAGTTTGGGAAAAGATTAATTGCTCCCATAATCTCCCAAAATCCATGAGATTCAATCTCCCATTAAGGCATGAGATTTGTTTTCCTCTTTTTCTTGATTTCCTATGCGGTTTAGGACGAAAATCCACCCCTTAATTGATTCTCCCATTAAGAAGAAATTATTTTCCCTTTCTTTGCTCATATTATCCCCTCTTTTTTCAAAAACTATTTGTCCTCAAATCGGACACTTCTTATGTCAGGATTTTACCAATTCTGTTTTTGTTGAGAAAATGTCATCAAATGTGACATTAGATAAGATCATTGAAAATCTGTTAGGAATGGTTAGTAAGGAAAATAGTGCTCACATGTTTTACGTTTTGTGTTTTACTCAACATCCTTTCAAGTTGAATGTCAGAATTGAATTTGCTTGAATCAAGATAATTAATTTTTATTTATGATATTTCAAAGAATTATAGGAGTCAAGATAATCAATTCTGTTTTTTTTTTAAGAAAATGTCATCGGACGTGACGTTGTATAAGGTCATTGAAAATCTGTTAGGAATAGTTAGTAAGGAAAATAACTATTGATTTTTAAAGAAAAAATAATAATTTTATTTCTCCAAAATTTATTTGATATTAGAGCCAAATAAAGCTATTTTAAAGTTTTTTCTAAATCTTAAAATAGTACAATAGGTTGGATTGGTACTCACTTATCCAGATCTATACACATCTTATAAGCCAAATTTGAGAGAGAGAGAGAGGGGGCCAAAGAAAAATAGATATGGTGTTTTTCCTTCCATCTCAACCAACGTCTGAAAACATTGGCAGTGGTGGCGGCAATTCAAGGAGGAGCAGTTGTGGTGGAAGGAGGGAAGTTGGATCTGTTAGCTTGCTGCTCGGAGAACACAATCAAACCCGTGTTTGACAGTGACACTAGAAGGTTGTGCGGCGGGCAGAAGACCGAGTGGAGACTAGCGATGTCCGGAACAAGATTGGCACGGCCAGAAGTAGAGGAGACAAATTGTTTTCGGCTTTGCGCGCAGAAGACATCTTGATTTGCGCCAAGAGACAACAGGAGAAGAGAAATCAAAAGACAGATCTGCAAAGTCCGTCTTTGTCTGTGCGCAAAACCAGAGCTGAAGGGAGAGAACGCGAGCCAGAGAAGATGAACCAGCACGGCAGTGGCCTGATTGCGTGAAACCCAATCTGAGGCCTTTTTGGAGGGGTTATTGGTGCATCCTCACTAGATCTGTGCCGGATCTAACGAGTCAAGAGTTTTTGTGCTGAGTCCTAGCGAGCTTTCGACGACACGTGGTTGTTCTGGCAACAGCGCATGGTAGTTTCCGGCGATGGCTCATGGTTGTTGCCGCAACGGCACGTGGTGGTCTGATTACAGGGCGTGGCAGCACGTGAGAGCTTGTGAGATACTTCGGTGGAGGCCGAGCCGTTTTAGAACCAAGCCCGAGTTGTTTGAGAGTCGAGCTCCAATCGTTTTGAGCCAGAACGAACAGTTTTGAGCTACGCTGAGCTATTTTGCGGCAAGCCGAACTAAGTTGCTACCTGACATATTTGCTTCCAGTTTGCAGCACTTTTTGGGCATCCTTTGCCACTGGTAAATTATAACATGGTTTTTCAAAATTTGGTCAGCAAGTTAGGCATATATGATATCCCTGTACCAACTTGAGGGGGAGCATTGAGTTGCATATTTTATTATTTGATTATTTTAGTTTATTATTTGGTATTATGTAATTAAAACTGTATGAGAATACTAATTTTATATAATTATAAGTTTAGTAGAGTAAGAATTTTTCTATCAGTAGAATAGGAACTCTATAAATACCTTAAGTGTAACAAGTTAAAGGTTGAAAAATAAAATTAATATTTTTCTCCAAAATCTACGTGTTTCACTTTTTGTGTTTTGCTCAATCTCATTCTTTCAAGTTGAATGTCATAATTGAATTTGCTTAAATCAAAATAATCAAGTTTTTTTTATGACACTTCAAGAAATCTTAGGGAAAAAAAATAGTAAAAAAATCTTTAAAATAACAATTCAAACATATGGATGAAGATTGTGTGTGTTTTATGTATGATGTCAAGTAACTAGAGTACAATTAGCTAATTAGAGATGTAATGGAATAAAAGCACAATGAAAGGAAAAAAAAAAGCTTAAAGTGCGAGAAAGATCATACATATATGATTTTTTTTGTTTTTTTTAATGCTTAAGAAATTATGCAAGGTATTTTTTTTTTTTCTAAATATGGACAATAAAAAATATATAAGCATTAAAGATGTAAGATAGTAAGATTTATCTTGAGTTTAAGCTATGATACCAAATGATGTAAAACCTGGGATCAACAATACAATCCAAAATTCCGCATATACATCAGAATCAGAAACTTAAAATCCTAAGTAAACCCTCCTTACGTGACCCACATTCAACAAAGAGGTGAAAATCAAGATAATTGGAATGATGATTTGAATTGATTAAACGCCATAAGATGGAATCTTGATAAGTAAAATCAATTTAGAGAGATTAATAAAATGCCACAAGAACTTATTTTGATAAGTTGAATCAATTCTCATTCAATAAGAAGGTTGATGAAAAGTTCACTAATTGAAAAATAAAATTTTATAATTTTGTTATTCTCAAACTTGAATTATTATAACTATAAATTGATAGTTTATTCATAATGTAGGCCATGTGAATAATAAGGAAAACGATCTCCTAAATTAATAGCAAAATTACATCGGAAAATAAATATAAAATAGAATAGGAAACTTATAATAATTGAAATGATTGCTTTCCAAATAGGATAGATATAATCTCTTTTTTTAAATAGAGAAAATCTTAATTAATTATAGAGATGATTGAGGGAAGGATTAATGAAGATTATGATCAGTTTGAGAAATGATTAATTGCTTTTATAATCTCCCAAAATCCATGAGATTCAATCTCCCATTAAAGCATGGGATTTTTTTTCCTCTTTCTCTTGATTTCTTATGCGGTTTAGAAAGGAATTTCACCCTTTGGCTGATTCTCCCTATAAGAAGAAATTCTTTTCCCTTTCCTTACTCATATCAGTTATACTCTTTCTTAAGTGGTCCAAGTCCATCATCCTTCATATGTAAGCCTTCTTTATCTGTGGACTTTATGTGTGGGCGGTTTAGACCCCAAACCGTAAGAATCTGCGTTGTATGGCCTGGGCCGCTTGCTTGGTCCTTGGGGAATTTTTGGCTGCTTGCTTGCTCACTTGGATAGCCCATGCCATGACTTGGATAGATGGAATGGTCCCGGGAATATTCCATGCTGTCTAGGATCACATCACCTCTTCTGATGAAGATCGGAAATAGCTATATCGGAGAAGTTCCTATCTGCCATGACCTATAATGTTGCTTAAAAAAAATCATTATCGCGCATAGCTGACAGCGAGTTTCGTGACGCCATGAGGTCCTTAGATTTGAGAACGCTGCCCCTTGCCACAATAGCTTTGCTTCCTTTCTCAACCCATTCCCCTTAATGTACACATCCAAAAATCTCCCGACTGTAAGAGGAGTAACCCAGTTAATGCCGAAGAGACTAAATATTTTTGTTCAAATCTTCCAAGTCATCTTGTAGTGGAGAAATAAATAGAATTGTGTTTCTCCTTCTTTAAATCACAAAATGCAGATGCCCAGAGATAGCATGCGGTGAGGACGACGGGCTTATAGCGTCTTGTTGCTGTTGAGTATTTGATGCATGGCTGTTCATTTAAACACCTTTACTTTTAATGGAACTGGCAATTTTCCAAACACTTTGGCAATGTAAAGTTGGCCAAAGCTAACAGTTGTGGTGTTTAATGAGGTAACCAAAGAAAGGCTTACAAGTGTGTAACTTTGATGGATCCAAAGATTAACTTTGGTGTCAGGCTGAGAAGAAAGGTGAATCTGTTCCAACAGGTTCACAAGTTTTGTATTTCAGGGGTCTTCCTATTTGATAGCTCCCTTAACTGTTGAAAATAATTAATTTTATAATTTAACATGATATAATTTTGTACAAACTGACCATAAAAAGTACCAAAAAGAAAAACTTTAATATTAAATATCATCAGGGCATTTAAATAATTTAACATATTTGTTTCGTCCATATGTATATGTACCAAACACTTTATTTAGTTCTATCCATCAATGTCCTGTTCTCTTCTGTCCTACCTGTGCGCCAAACGCGCACCTCTGCCAAAACCAACAGTTCTTGTGTTCTAATAATCTTATGTGGTACCTGCTTTTTTTATTTCCATCATTTTGGACACAGGTTGTGGTCTGAGATGTATGTTTTATCCTTTTTTCCATGTCTTTCAGCCAAGATATATAAGAATATATTATGGATCATTAGTGACTTGGATTCTCCTTATAGCAAAACAGAACTTACTAGTTTTTTCTCTCTTCTGATCTTTGTTCTCTCTTTCTGTACTGTATGCATATGCCTGCAGTAACCTCAGTCAATCACATTAAATTGCTGTTCAGTTTGATTCTATATGGTATCACATGGTCAATTCTCATGATCTGATGTCAAAGTTTGGCAGTGGGCTGATGTAGAATCACTAATCAAAGAGTTGAAGCAGATTGAAGGGATCAAGTCTGTTTCAAAAGGCCGGTTCTTTTTGAGCCCAGGCCTGGCTCCAACTTTTCAGGTATGAGGTTTTAGTGCAGGTGGCTTTTAATTATACGTAGTGTAGTTGATTTTATTGCTCTCAAAATAATATTGGTATATGGTGGGAATTAATTTTCACTAAAATCCTTTAATTGGATCTAAAGTTGAGAGAACTTACAAAAGCAAAAGTATTAACTCTAAGCTTTATCTTCATCTTGTATCATTCCTGGTTCCTATTTTCTATGAGAAAAAGGAATGGTTTTATTATTTCAGTTTGAAGTTTGTAAGTTTTTATTTTTCTCAAAGTTACATTTATTGCTTAACATGAAGTTTTATTCTTTCTGAAGTTAAAAATTACGTATTGTAAATTTTATGAATTGATAAATTTTTTTATCTTGGACTGTCAAAAAAAAAAAAAAACTTAAGCTCGTCCATGAATGTAGTGAATAAAAATGAAAAGTCGAGCCTTGAATATCATCTGTTCATAATTCTGATGCAGGTTTATATGGCTTCCATATTTGAGAACCAATACAAGTTGCTTGCACGTGCTGGAAACAAAGTCCAGGAGGTAAAAACTTTTTAGAATTTTTCCAGATCCTTTTTCTTTTATTAGAAAAAGAAATTTTATTGTCCCTGTTATTGGATTGGAAAGAAAAAACCGTTCATATGAGCTTGTGTCCCTTGGAATAGGATTACTAATATGTTACGTACTTGAATAGGTTCCATGTTTTCTATCAGGTTATGCATCAACTCCAGTTTAGGTCTTGAAGCAAACACATAGCTAGCTTCTTTAATTTACTTCCTTTATGACCTCTCTTAATTTAGGGTATCAAATTCTCAAGTGTCGTATCGTAACTGACATCCTCTACAAAATTGTAACCCAATTAACATCTTTCTCCTAATTAGCTTAAACTAGAAACCTAAATCAAAACAGGCTTCACGCCAAGGCAAAAAGCTACTTTCTTCTTTCTCTTGTGGGATCATCCCTAATTGTCTCTTTCTACTTCTCAATTCCCAATATTCTTTTGAAATAAAAAATTAATTATTAAAGAGGACCAAAGTGTATAACCTGTTAGTTTGTCTACAAAAACTTTACATGTTTATCAACTGTTGACTATAATATTATGTTGCTTTATTAGTCGAGATATGTTTTTCTTTATAATCATGATCGAAGAAATGAAAATTTTGTCAAAGAATGAAATCTGGGAGATTGTTTCACTTCTATTGGAAAAAAAGATGGTTGGTTGCAAATAGGTTTTTACTGTGAAATACAAAACAGACAGGTTGCTTGAAAGATACAAATCTAAATTGGTGACTAAAGGGTTTACTCAAACCTATGAAGTAAACTATTAGGAGACATTTGCATCTGTTGTGAAGATGAATACAATCAGGATATTACTATCTGAAGATTTAGAGAATGAAAATTCTACCTCTGCTTATTATTTTTTCATCACCATAAGGTATCAATTTATAGGAAACATACAATCAAATTCTAACAAAACCTAACAAAATTTTAACAACTTTTTAAGAGAATGAGGAATAACAAAATCTGTTATACCTCACCAACTTTGTGGTTACCTCCCCTAGGCTAAGAACAACAAAAAATAAAACTGAACTGATTCTTTTATTTTCTACACTATCTTGTACAACCAATTTTGATTGGGATTTATAACGGTTTGATATGAAAAATGTCTTCCTTCATAAAGACTTAGAGGAAGACATGTACATGAAAATTTCTCCTGTATTTGAAGATGAAAGAACACAAGATGAAAATTTCTCTTGTATATCTTTGTACCAATTTGAGAGGGAGTATATAGTAGAATATTCCGTTGCCGCGCTAGTCGAGATATTTTTTTCACTTTTAATAATTCCCGTAGTCTTGTAATTAATTAGTAGAATCAATTAAATATTTTACATAATATAATTTTCTATTCGTATATAGAATTCTGTATAAATATTTCAGTTGTATATCACAGTGTATGTGAAATAAAGTGAATAATTCTCCAAATCTATATCAACATACTTATCAAACCCCATAAGTCTCATCTTTGTATAGAAGCATAACGTCACTTCTTCTTTCAATTGGGGATTAGTTGCAAGACCAAAAGGTGGTAAGGATCATTGATGTTTTGGTGCTCTTGTCGCTCTAACTTGTTCTTTTCACAAGCTCTAAAAGAAAGTAGTTCTGGCACTAGCTAGCTTCCTATGAGATAGTGTTCATCATAATTGTGACACAATCCTCTCAAAAGTACTTACTCCAACTCCACTAATGCAGAACAAGATCCTAATTTGGAATAAATTTTCTGTTAATTTTTTTTCCTATCATTGTTTACTATGCTTCAATCAACTACTTTACTATGCACCTTGATCTCTAATTTTCTTTGGTTTGTATTTGTTCTTCTGTCTCTCAATTAGATTTTCTTTACTTCTAAACTATCTCTAGGAGAGGTGGTTTGCTGCTAATGTCTTCTGTCAAGTCATAAATTTGTGCAGCATCCTTGATATTAAAATTGGTTTCGCCAATTATATCCCATCCTGCTTTTATCGTAGGCAAAAACATCATAATTTTGATTATTTCTGAAGCCATAGAGTTCCACAGCTATGCTGTGATCATAAAGTCCTCTTTGTCCCATGTATCATATGTGGAGTTTCTAGGTTTTGGTCTGGTTACAAAAAGATGACCAACTTTGCTTTTACCTTTAAGAGTAGTACAGATTAATTGGGACCAGCTTAAATTATCTTTGTCTATAAAGCAATTGGTTGTCTGGATTGACTGAAATTTGTCGGTGGTATTCCCAATATGGGAACGTGAGCCTATGGATTGAGATTTAACCTCTGGAATTTGTGAATTCTAGCAACACTTGGTAACCACTGAAATTTTCATGGATCAGTTCTGTCACTACAGAGCGCGATCGATGGTATGCAACTGTTTAGAGGTTGTCAGGACTGACCAAAAGTGGTGCATGAGGCTGTGATTTTGCTGTTGGATAAAGAGCGGACACGGCGTTGGACAGAGAGTGACGCATTGTTGTTGGATACATCAGAGCAGATAGCGGTGCTAGCGATTTGAAGTGCGCAAAGGAGAGAATTGTGTGGCAAGGGTTTTACTTCTGCACAACCAAGAGAGAATAGAGGAAGTCGTGTCTAGTGCTCGCGTTTGGTTACGACACAGAGCAACAACGCGATAGAGAAGTCGCATCTCGACAAGCAATGTCGCATTTGGTTGGCACGTCTGAACAAACGGCTCGTCTGGTCATGATAAAAGAGTCCATCACGTCTGGTTGTGAGTTAAGGCAACAAGGGCTGAGCGATGCTTAAATGGTGGCGACTAGGGTCATGCGTGAGGATAGAGTATGCGAACGTGTGATCATGTCTAAGGTTAGCGCGGCTTGGCTGCACAAATTGGACTTGGCAACAAAGGCTGGGCTTGGTGGAGATGACTGGCTCCATTGTCAGCTTGTGATGGGGGTGGCTGACTTTTGGTGGCCATCAGCTAAGGTTATGGTGGCTGGTAAGAAAGTTGACCTTTTTAAGGTTTTCTTATTTCAACAATGAAGACCGGATAGGATTTTTATAAGAACTTTATGATTTTTTAACCTAAAATTATGATACTATGTTAAGATTATTTTGATGTATATTCTTTTGAATAATACAACTTTATATGTATAAGTTTTCTAAAATGGAAAAGAAATAGATAATTAATTATAATTAATTAAAAATGGTGTAATTTATCTTCATACCTTTTAATCTAATTTACCATCTCTTTTACACAGAATAATTAAGTTTAAATTGTCTAAATATATTAGAAATTGTAATTATATTAAATGTGGAATCATTTTGTTATTAATGTGCATGGACAACATAAGTCATCCCAAACACAATTCAAATCAATGACGGAAAGACTTTTTGGGCGGCCAAGAGAAGAAAGCATGCGGCAAGGCCCACTCAAGAGCGGAGACATGCGACCAAGGAAGTACAAGACAAGATCCAAATAATTTGGATGGATTTGGATTACTTGGGAAGAATATTATGATGCAAAGTGGGCCCATTACACGAGGAAGAGCTAAAAGACTCCAACAAGCCTTTCAACTTTTTATTCAATGATGGATAAGTGAGGAAGAAGGGCTTGGATCAAGTAAGCCCATAGGAGGAAGGAGGCGATCCCCGGTCAGGGGTATAGTGGTACATGCATCCTTATCCAAATGAAAGAGGAAAACATGACAAAAAAGGAAAGAAATCTTCCCATGTGGAGGAGTCTTTCCAACCAAAGAAGCACTCCATCCCAAATGAGAATTTTCCTCTTTTCCCCCACATCTTCCTAAGTCTACAACCAATCCATCCATTTAAGGAAAGAATTGGCCACCACTTTAATTTCCTCCTATAACATACCTCAACAACCAAAGAAGAAGGAAACCAAATCCCATGCATTAAAGAGAAGATAAATCTCATGGGATCTGGACTAAGTGGGCGGCAATTAATTCCCTCCCCAAGCCAATCCTAATTTTTCCTATTTTATCATTCAAATATCTATATAATTAATGAAGATCTTCACCATTTTAGAAGTTTCCATAAAGGGAGATCATATCTATCTTATTTGGTTGTAATTCTCTTAATTTTTATTGTTTTCTCATTTAAGTATAGATTTAGTTTTCTATATAAGTTTTACAATTAATTTAGGAGATTTCTTTTCTTGTATTACATGGTATACAAGTATAAATAGGTTTTCAATTTATGGTTGTAATCACTCAAGTTTAAAGTAATAAAATACAAAGTTCTTTTAGTTTTCAACAAGTAAAGTGTTATTCATCCTTCTCGTTGAGGGAGAAATTGGGTCAACTTATTAAAATAATCTTGTAGTGTCTTTCCAATTCTTTAGTTTTTCTTAATTACTTTAATTTCTATTATTCATTGATAGCGGATTAACTAGAGAGGGTCTATTTAGCTATTAAGTCTTGGTGCTAATTGAGATTGGATGAGTTCTGGATTACATTGTTGATCTTTGGTTCCATATCATTTAGTATCAGAATTTAAATTCAAAGTAAATCTTACTATCTTTGCATCTTTTATCATCGCTTCGTTATTATCATCTATAGTCAAAACTTATAGTTCTTGTTCTTTTTAGTACTTAGTGCCTGTGTTGATAGTATTATTTTCTAATCTAATTTGTATTTGTATTTCTTAATTTAATTCAACTTAAGAATGAATAATTAGATAGCGTTATCAGTATCTTCGTACCTTCATCTTTGAGGCAAATTCCATTTATTCAATAAAATATATTGTGAGAATTTTGCAATTTTTGATTGCATAATACAATCAACCTTAGACCTGATGCTTAAGAGTTTTTAGATGGAATATCTAGAAAACAGTAGGTGTATATGTTTAGATCTCTATCTCCTAATTTCTAATGAGTAAATTAACTCTCATTTGCCCTATATAAATATCAGCCCAGGCAATGGCGATATGCTAGTTGAGATAGCCTAGTGTCCAACAATTTGAGAAATAATTTTGAATCCTCCAGGAATTTATGAATAATTCTTTTTGCACTTTTTGCCAATTAACCACCTGTAAAATCTTGAATTAATTCTTAAAATTGATAAAAATCCATTTAAATTTCTTACCAACTTCTTGCACAAAATTCTGAAAAATTGAGATTTTTTCCTAATTAAGCATAAATTGGAAACCTAAACAAGAACAGACTTCACGTTGAGGAGAAAACCGCTTGTCTCTTCCTCTCGTTGCACCCACCTCCGCTACCCCTTTCTTCTTATGAGATGTAGGATTGCATTTGCCATTTATTTTTTTTTTCAATGAAAGAAAGCATGAGCAAAAATTAGTTTAAATAAGAATAAAGAGAATCTTTTAGCATCTGATTCTACTACGATGAAAGTTAAGGGCGGGCTTCATCCTGGTGTTGAACTTTTTTCGGAGCTCTATTTATTGCGTGAGTATATCTATTATGGCTGAAATGCTGGGCTTTTTGGTCATAACAATGGCTTGCTTGGGTGTAGGAGGCATCTTTTTTCCTCTTTTCCATCTCAATGAGACCACAATTTGATGCTACATTTTCTTTTAGTGCATTGAATGAGATATTCTCAACATATCATTGGTTATTCCATATAGGTGATAGTTGAAGCTTCATTGGACAAAGAAGAGATGAAGTCTACAATTCTATCATGCACCAATAGAGTGGAATAATTGTTCCTTGCTTTAGTTGCAGTTGGGAATCTCCATTTTCATGGTCAGACCATTTTTCACTATCACAACAAGTATTACTGTTTGCGGTTCACTCTTGGTTTGACACTCACAAGAAATTGGTGAAGCCATTTGTATGATAATATATAAAAGTTCAATCCAAATGAGTTCAAGGTTGCATAACAAGTTTGAGTTTTGAATGTAGTAAAAGCATGATGGTGTTGGGTTTTGAGTGAATGGCATAGTTGGTTATAGAAGACTGAATGGAAACAGCATATAGGAGTTGCAAGGTACAAGGTTGATGCATTATCAGTTTCTGGTGTCTCTGTATCCTCTCCCTCTTTTGCCATCCATCACTCTTTTAACATTTTTTGTATATTGGATAGACAATATTAGGTAATGTCTATATATTTGTCTTATTCACGACTTAAACAAAACATTACAAAAACATGATTTAAGAAAGGTGGAAATCAATTTTTGGTGTGTCATCCTTTAGGTATAAGTGTTTCTAGCAATTCTTTATATCCTCTATGTCTGTAGGATTTTGTATATTAGATAATGTCTATATATATATATGTTCGTCTTATTCATGATTTAAACAAACATTACAAAAATATTATTTTAGCAAGATGGAAATCAGTTTCTGGTGTGTCATCCTTTAGTTGCAAGTGTTTCAAGCAATTTCCTATATCCTCTTATCACTCTTTAACATTTTGTATATTGGATAATATAGAGAGAGATATATATATATATATATGTCTTGTTCATGATTTTTTTAGCAAACATTACAAAAATGTAATTTAAGCAAGGTGGAAATCAGTTTATGGTGTGTCATCCTTTAGTTGTAAGTGTTTCTTCCTATTCTTTATATCCCCTCTTATCACTCTAATAATTTGTATATTGGGAAATATATATATATATATATATATATATATATTTGTCTTATTCATGATTTAAGCAAAGATTACAAAAACATGACCGTTAGTAAATCAATTTTATAGATTACCAAAATCACCCATGTTTTAATCACAACTTTCTCTCTCTTGTGCCTCAAGCAAGGCAGACAAAACCACAAAGTTAATCATTTCTGATTTTTATTTCTGTCAATAAATATTTCATGCATGTTGATTATAATTCATATCTAATTATATATTTTTGTTATAGTAGCTGTCCTATAACATCAAAAATTTTCAACAATGAATGAAATTCTCTATTATCAAATCTTGTTAAATATTCTAAACAAAATTATTTTTAACTGATATAACTGTGATATATTATTATTTAAAAAAAATTAATTTCATACCATGCATATATATATATATATGGTTATATATGCATATTAATATTATAATAATTATGTGATGATTTTTAACATATTTAATTATATATACTTTTATTGAGATCTAAAATTTTTTCTTTATTTATTTAAAAAATATATTTTAAACGAGTTCCGTAAAGGGTTTCCAAATTTCTTTTTTCCTTTTCAGTCTTTCAGCGAAAGTTTTATTATGGCACGAATTATGACATTATATATCCTTAATATATATATATATATATATATATACTTTGTTGAAGCACCCAATAACTGTTGTAAGTTCTCTTTTGCGTTTGAATAAAGTTGACATCATTTTCTCAGTAAATAAAACATTACTTTCAGTGAAAAAAAAACATGAATTCAAAGCTTTTTTTTTTTTTTTTGCAATAAACAAACATTCATTTTCTTTCTCTAAATAAGTGGAAAAGACAAAAGAAGATGAGATTATTAATGTATTAAATT
Organism: Carica papaya; assembly: GCF_000150535.2. The sequence goes on along the minus strand of NW_019014616.1, from coordinate 212,003 downwards.
ATATACTGTATACCTACCTAACGTACAAGATTTGAACTACAAGTATAGATTTTAATAGAGATGTGTACTCTCGAAAATTCTATATTAGTTCTTGAAGCTAACGTAGTTTCATATTTTCTTATTTTATTTAAATTAGTCTCTGATATTAATTATATATTTTAATATTATTTAATGAATTTATATGAATACATAAATATCATATTTTTAAAAAATAAAAACATGTCTGTCACGTGATTAGCACGTATCACTTTTTAAAAATATTGTGAATATGATAGCTATGTAGTTGTTATATTAATAACATTGTTCTTTTTTACATTGTTTATTAAAAATATAATACTCACGTAAGCATTCATTAAATGATATTAAATACGTAAAAGTTAATTTAGATAAAATTTGAAAATATAAATTATATTTAAACAAAAAATTAATATGGGAGCCAGTATAGATAAATTTTCAAGAATTTTTAAGGTAGACATCCCTATATCACCATTTCAAATTGATAGTGTCTTCTAAGTTAATAAGTTTTTAGAAATAATGTTTATGTGAATATATCATTTACTATGTAAAGATTATATTAATATTAACAATTTTAAAGGACTAATTTGGACTAGTTTTAAATCTTTAAAAATATATTTGGAATCAATATAAAAAAAAATTTGAGTAGTAAAGTAATTTTTATAAGCAAAACAAAAAAAGATTAAAAATCAATCCCAATTGGTGACACTTTTTTGTTGGCCAACAAACTATTATTGACTAATAAAATCATATTTTATTTTAATTAAATTTTAAACCTCAAATTATTAACTTTAAAGAACATTGGTCCTTTTTAATCCAATGACATTTGGTTCTTTTCTTTTTCTTTTTGAAAATAAATGACATTTGGTTCTTACTAAATAATTAACTAACTCAGATGAATGTTAAATTCAAAGTTTGTTCTCCTTTTCTATGAGATCATCCATCATCTATTTATACGGATCTCAAATCCAACTGTATATAATGATTCTTCAAGTTTAGGTTTGGTTGATCCTAAATCAGATTTCATATAACAAAATTTTTAAATAACAAAAATATTAAATGTATTTACAAATCCAATAATTCTACACATAACAATCTGAATTTCTATTTACTTTTTTTTTTACTACAAAGAGAGACAGAAGTTTAGAAAACTAAGAGTTCTTTATACACATCCTGAATTAAGAAACTCTCATGACAACTTTCGTAATAAGTTGCTGGAGATCACCTGGCACATGAGCATGTTGATGAAGACCAAGCTGCAACGAGAAGCCAAAATTGAACTTTTGATACATCAATCCTTCGATAACAATTGCTTGATAGCACGGATGAGAGCAGCATAAGCATTAATGCAATAATCATCTTTTGTAAGAAATTGCATAGCCAGATAACTATCCATCTCAAGAATAATGATGTGGTATCCAGCATTCCATGCAAGCTGAAAACCATTAAGGCCCCCCAAAGCTCGACCTGTAGCACTGAACAACTATCAATTTTTCTGCTAAAATTTTTCAAGCACACTTCATTCTTGTCTATGATAACGCCATCACAGTAGGAAAGATTAATATTAGCACAATGAGCTCCATCAGTGTTCACTTTGACCTAACCTCAGGGGAATTTCTGCCATCTAATAAGCTCTTCAAATCTTCGAGCTATACCTGGAAAAACAAGCTTATTCATAGTGTTAACCATAAGAATATAATCAGTCATAAGGAATTTTCTTAACTAGATCATCAACACTACTAACAATTCCCTAGAAAGTAAAATTATTCTTGTTATTCCAAAGTTTCCAGCATGTTAGACTAAAAATCACTCACCAATTCTAGAAATTCTTGCACCAAGACTAACTATTCTTAATATTCATCATAAACCAATTATTCATAGTATCTCTGAAAAAGGATATTTGAGTTTCTTGAGGAATGATTTTCAACCAAAAAAGCCTAGCTTTGCTACATCTTCGAAGAACATGATCAACGTCCTCAATAGTATTGCCACACATATTACAACCTGCATTAGACATCATATGTCGTTGGTGCCTCTCCCAATTTTTTAAGAGCTTATCTTTCACTGCTAGCCAAAGAAAAGTACACACACGCTGGGTTCCTAGCCAATGCTAAATGACCTTTCAATTATTATCCTCTGAGTTTCAATAATCACTCTTTAAAAGAGCATAAGCTTAACTAATTGAGAACTCGCTTGAACTCAGAGGCTAGAAGATTATCTTCATTAAGAATCTGCAATGTCACCACCTAGAGAAGAATACCCGACAACAACACATGGTGAAGAGCACTCTAATTCCATTGGTCAAATGGCGCAACGAAGTCTCTAACACATTTCTGGAGCTTATGCTCGTCAATAAGAGAGTACGCCA
>NW_019014616.1:174829-186609 GCF_000150535.2 Carica papaya | reverse complement strand
AACTGTCTCCAGAAGAACTTTTGTCCTTCCACCGGTTTTTTGTTTCTGAGAACAGAATGAATGCCAGATTTAATGATAGGATGAGGAAAAAATAGATCAATGAAATTATTGAAAAGCAAAACCTCTTTCCAAGGGACAAATGACAGATCTTAAATGGTATATAGCACTCCACACAGTCAATGAAAAAGATACATACATCAAGATTGAACACCGGGATCCTATTATGCCGTGTATCCTATTATGCTGTGTATCCTCTAGAAATTTTAAGGGATGAAATACGAAACTCAATTAACCAATGGGAAGTCAGACTCCTTACACTAGAATAAGTTGAATACCACTAGAACACATGCAAGTGAAGGCCTATATTTATATGATTAATAAGAGTCCTATAATGGAAGAAGCTCCCAAAGTAAAAAAAATAAAGCAGATGTAGAATACTGATTCACAAGTTCATTAAATGATCTATTCTTCAAGTGATGATAGTAGTAAATTGAATAGAAGGTGAAGAGAATGAAAGTCAAATGATCAATATTCACAAGCATTACCTGCTCAAGCACCGAAACCAGCTCCATGGCAGTTGCTCTGAACTGGCGAGACAGTGCTATAAAATCTGGATCTTGTTCCACATGCTCCATCTCTAATTACAATCAACAAAACAGCAATTATGGGTGATGATAAAGCTTTTCAGTGGTAATAACATAACCTAAAAATGCTGTTTTCAGAAAATTCTAGCCCCTGTGAACAAATGGAAAAAAGAGACTACCTATATGACAGGTGATGATATAGCTTTTCAGTGGTAATACTTTTAACCTCAAAAACGCCATTTAAAAGTTTTTGAGAAAATTCCAAACACTATGAGCAGATAGAAGACCATCTAGATAAACCTAAGGAACTTTTTATGATTTCCAGGTATTATTGAAACAAATTTCAGAAATTAATAATAGATTTTTTTTTTTTAAATAGGAAACTAATAATAGAAATTAAACCAAGTTTTTGCAGGGAAATCACATAATTTTGTCTAGTAGTAACTTGTTCATGGAATAACAATACCGCAATCTTTCTCTAGACAAAATAGTAGAATTACCTCTTTAACATAGATGTTCTACTCTGATGACTTATGCACACTGCATTTATATTTATGACTTCCTCCACTGCATTATAATTGTTCAATCCTAAATTGCGTAGCACTAGCAAGAAGGCTGCTTGATTGTACAAAATCTACCAGCTATATGATCTCATAGGACAGACAGGTACTGGATAACTTACCGGTCTTTGTCATCTCAAGTGAGGATATCCGTGCCATGGAATATGTTCCTCTTGTGCTAAGCTCATGGACACTGAACCTGCACAAACCTTCAAGGACCACAATATATGTAACTCTTCCACTCGGTTTCTCCACCCCTCTGGATAGATGTAAAGCACGAGCTGCCACACCCCTGAGAAATTCAAAGAAAAAATTCAAGGAAAAATATAACTCACTACGAGTTCACAACTGACACATTGCAAGAGAAATTATTCGAGGTGTTTGCTGAACATTTCAGAAAATATGACAATGCAATGTGATAAATGCTATTCTGAACTGTACCTGTTATGCCAATGAATAACTTCCTGTTGATTTTTGCCATCAGCTTTGTTAGAATCTGATATACCAACTTGAATTTTTGCGCCACGTTCTCCAGATTCACCTCCTGCACCTACTTAATGAAATAAAATATTAGAATATTCTAATAATCTCCATTTTATATGAACACGCAACAAAACATATAACTGAAAATTAACTTATTGGTACCTGGAGCCACAGTGGAACCAACCGATGCTGTTTCAGCAGCATCTCGAACAGGTAAAATGCCAATTAAGCCCTTCTCTTCTCTCTGCCACAGCTCTTGCTCCACCAATGTAACACTACAGAAGTCAAAGCATCATTTTCTTCAATTGCATAATTAGAGACACATAAGAAGCCAACAAGCTAATTATCGAGTAATTAGTTAAATGATAAGGTGACATAGCACCATTGTGCATAAAAATTCATAGGAATCAGAATAGAAAAGTTAAAATAGGATTGATTACTCGTCAACACCTTCAATATCAATAAAAATCAACCAGTAAGATGTCGATAGGAAGAACAAAAACATTACGCCCATTTGATTTCATATAAAACAATTAAAAAGAAAAGGAACCGAAATTAGACAAAATTGAATTCAATACTTCCCAAAATTCCATAAAAATGCTACTAACTCGACAGTAAAAGCGCATAACAAAAGAAAGCAAGCACGATGATATTACTCTATTTGCTACCAACTCAAACGCCAATTTTCTCAACCCTATGTTCGTATAAAACGAGCGTTAAATACAAAATAGACAAACGATCATCATGAAAAATCATCATCTAGGAAGTTCAAAAGATAGAAAGGAATCAGTAAGAAAAATGATTTCCCCGGGAAACAGACGGAAATTCAATTAGTTACCTGCTGTGAGAAGTGCAACGAATTCGAATTATGGCGCCAGGTAAAAGAACCTTGTTCCTGAACGGTAGAATTGCCAACCGACTTGGTAGCTCAACCGATTCCGCCATTTTTCCCCTTTCCACTCAGAAGTTAATAGTTGGGATAAGGAAGGAGAGAAAGAGGTCTGTTTCCTTTTCTGGTTTTATAGAGTGATTGATTGAGTTTTTTTTTATTTTTTTCCTTTTTTCTCAGTCGGAAATGTCTTACTATAACCAGCTTAGTTTCCAATTTGTGCGGCGGGTGACATAAAGATGAGCAAGGGTGTTTATTAATTTTTAAAAGGGAGTTTATTTGAAAATTAATTTTTTTAAATTTTTATCCTTTGATATAATTAAATTATTTAATTACTGTTATAATATTTTATTTGAATCTTGCATATATCAGTTAAACTAAGTGAGAGGACTATATTAAAGAGAATTTTGAATGTAAAAATAAAATTAATATACTATATATATGTATATTAATTATCTATTGTAATTTTTAAATAAAAACGGAGTTACATTTTTAGTTAACTACAAATGTATTATATTACATATTTTTAGTTATCTATTTAAATTTTTAAATAAAAATTTTATTTTTAATTAACTATAAATACACTAAATTACATATTTTTTATACATCATTTAGAATCTGTTTTTTTTTTATTATGTATTCTCTTTATCTTATTTTTTTCTTTATTTAATTAATATTTAAAATGAGTGTTATCAGATAATCATCTTAACTTTTTTCGTTCTTAAATTTTAGTTCTTGGAAATAGTAAATAAATGACGGTTTCAAAAACAAGTATTATTGTAATAACCCAAAAAAATTTAATAAGTCAAAATTTATAAATAAAAATATATACAAAATTTTTTTGTAAATTAATAAATAAATTGTTGATTTTAGTATGAATATTTTAAAAGGATATGGAGTACGAGGGTAGAGAAAAATACACCTATTAGGAAATATTTAAATTTAATTAAATTTTTCAAAATTTAAAACAAATATTTGGAATAATTTATATAAATTAAATAAATTATACAGAAGAACAAATTATAATTAAAAATGAAATTTGAGGAAAAAATAAATTTTATTTGAAATAAAGATTGAATTGTAAAAAATTAAAAGATGATTAAATTGAAAAGAATTTTAAAAGAGAGAAAATCTGAAAAATTTAAAGAGGTGCAACACCTAAGCAAGTTAGGTGTCCAAGGACCAATCAAACATCTCCACGTAATTAGCCACTTAGGAGAGCACAAAGGAATACGGAAGCCAACTAGATTGAACCACATAGGAATTGGAATGAAAGACAAACGATTGAAATCTGCGCAAGTGAAAGGAGCAACGAAAAAATAAACGAGTAGGATGACGCTAAAGAAGCGAGGAAATAAAATAGATAGGTGAGATAATTTGAACAGACGAGGAATAAGGAAAATGAACGGACGAGATAGTGCCACACAAAAAGAAAATATTGAATGAACGACCACAATGGATAGAGGTAAAGAAATAAAAGACTACGATTTCACCACGAAGGAGAAATTGGAAGGAAATAGATAGTGAGGATCCGTTTAGGAGAATTAGTCAAAGTGAAAAAGCAAAAATACCCTTAATTAAATACATAATTCAATATGCAGACATATAATTAGACGGTCCTGTGACACTCGAAAACTTAGTACGTAAACGCTTCCTTCATTGGTTTATTTATGTAGAAAATACCGAGCAAAGAAATGAGAGCTGCGAGCGAGAGAAGGAGACCAAGGGAATTTCCTGTGTGAGGGGTGAGAGGAAAAATTTGTGAGAGTGAGAGAGAGAGAGAGAGATTGAAGGAGAAGTAGGAAAGGTTTATAACTAAGGAGAAACGATGGTAGCCGAAAGGAAGGAGAATAGAGAACATGAACCCAAACGTTCGTTTCAGGTTATAAAATACATGCCCATATCTGAAGCACCAAGGTAATTCTTCTTCTTCAAATCACCAATTTTTTTTACTATTATTACTATTTCATTTTATGATATTGATGTAACGGTCCCGAAAATTTAAAGAAAATGTATGTATTAAAATTTCTAAGTACAGAAGCGAAATAAAAATTATGATTAATATCCCTTACATAATAACCAAAACATATTAAACGTATGAAAGAATAAACTAACTGAAGTAAACACTAGTAATGAATGCTATAAATAAATCTATGAAATCCTTAGTCATTTACTCGCCGTCTTCCTACCGGACGGGCTCGGGAACCAAGTCCTCCTGATCTAAAATGATTAAGTAAGGAATGAGCTACACTAGCCCATTAAAGACATCACACTATCTCACTGTCACAAGAGTAAGGGTTGGTAGAAAATAAAAAAACGACAAATGGAGCATAATTTATAGCAAACTCATTTATCAATAATAAAAACTTTTACTGTCCACTTACCTCGGTGAGATTCATGAAAATAATTTATTAAAACAATTACATCATAAACATCATAAAATCATGTACACTTTGTAACATAACACATATCAAACTTTCGTTTTTCAATCATCAGACAACAATTTTTCTCTTTTATCAGCCTACTAGTATCCATGGGGATCCATAGGGGGTCCCCGCTACACGTGAACCATTCACATTAATAACTTGATTTCAGGACCGTCCTCATACCCCGTCCGGTATGGGCGTCAAAATCATAAACCTCAATACCCCGTCCGGTATGAGGGTGAAACAGGCCGTCCCCATACCCCGTCCGGTATGGGCGCCAAAACACATAAGGTCTCCATACCCCGTCTGATATGAGAGACCACGTTCCCGGTAGGGTTCCCTACGGACCCGGTCCGTCTACCATCTCCTAGGATATCTAGTTAGGTTATTGACATCATCCATTTATCAATTCACATACATTTTTCCATTTTTCTTGGTCTTAATTATCCAATCAAACATAAACACGTAAACCAGTAATGAACACCAAACAAGACAACAACGGGTTCACAATAATTCAAACCATAATAAATGAAACCGTGATTCATGCATACGAAACCATAGAATAAACACATCAAATATCATACTGTATTTAAAACTATAAAATAGATCAACAACAACTGACCGAAAAATACATCAAATTCGGGCTCCATTAGCAACCTTAATTAATTATACACAATTCATGAGATATCGGTTATTCATTTATTGAGCTTTAATACCGTGATAGGAAATAGGGTGAGAAATCCTTACTTGTTTCGGAGTCTGAAATTGGGTTCTCACTGCGCCTACAGGCTGTCCCTAGATTTCCTGAATTTCTTTTTCCGGGAATCGAAATACACTTCCGGTACCTACACATGTCCCGGAAAAAAACTCAAAAACAATCTCAAGGCCTACTCGGCTATTTTCAAAACTCCGGCATGACAGATTCGCCGTGCTTCGGCGACGGTGATTCCGCCGTGCTCCCGCGACGGTGGCGATCCTCCTCGGGTTGGCCGTTTTCGGCCGAATTCAGCCAAACTTGCATTGGTTCCTGCGATAAAACAACCCTAGGGCCTTCGGTAGGCCAAAAAATTACGAAAAACCGAGACTTATCGGCGGCGAAGCTCTCGGGTGCGGCAGCTTCTCCGGCACGAGTCGCGATTCGATGTTTTACTCCGGTCAACCTGTAGAGAAAAGGAAGGTGATCACAGTGGTGTAAAAATTGCATCGAACGGGAACCGGGAAGGGCCTCATCGGAGGCAAAAATCGGGGGAAGCCGGGGCGGCGCCGCTGGACTTCAGCGGTATTTTTCGGCCGATTGGCCAGTGGTTTGGCTCCGATTTGGCCACAAGTGGATTCAGCATCGAAAAACGAGCAAAGGGGAGAAAATTTACCTCATTTGGCGGTCGAAAAATCCTCCGGTGCGGCGGCGGGTGGCAACGGCCGACTCCTCCGGTGACTGGGTCGTCTTCTCCGGCTAGGATTTGAGGTTGGGTGTGGGTGAGGTTATTTATAATCTTCCCCTTTTAATCTCAGCCGTTCATCACGATTTAATCTAAATCGTCCGATCGCAATTAAAATGAGAATAAATCTGGGCCGTCCGTGCGCGCGAGAATGGATCTGGGCCGTCCGATCGCGCGCACGCGTATCGCTCACGTGGCCCCGTCCCGCGTCAGCGTTCCTGCCACGCGGCGTGTCCTGATTGGCTGCGGCTGCTGACGTGGTGCAACTTCTCTAAATTGTATTTTGATATCCGGTTATTTATTTTCTTTTCAAAAACATTGTCAGAATCTAAAATTTCACCCATTTTTTTCAAAATCATTTTCAACTAAATCCAAAAAATAATTTTAACTATTTTTATCATTATTATTATTATTTTTATTTAAATTAAATTAAATTACACCCTTATGAATAAATTATTAAAATAAAATAAAATCACATAAAATTTTAATAAAAATAATAAATAAAGGTTTGGGTGTTACAATTGACCTCAATTAATTAATTTTTTTTTTTCAAAATCAAATCACTAAAATTTGTCCATCTCCATTCTTCTTCATTTTTGTCAGTCAATACGAGACAAATGAGTATGTAAAATATTAAATTCATCAATTTTGATTAATTTTTTAATTTTTAATTTAAAAACAAAAAATATATACTTATCATATTTAAAACAGGATCATATATTAATTATTATACAAATTTTTTTTAATTAAAAATTTTAAAATAAAATAATACCTACTGTATGTATGTTTTGCAATCCAAATTACAGTGCAAATATGTGATGATTAAATTAATTACAATAGTTTATTTAATAATTAATAATTGCATGTTAGATTTCATCATACATCACGAAAACACAAAAAAAAAAAAAATTAAAAAAAAAAGAAAAAAAAAAAAGAGGAAACAAGAAAAGTAAAATTAGAAAAAGAGTGGGATACATCCACCAGGGTTTCAATCTTCCATCTTCCTTCCTCCTTTCAAGAAACAAACTTCCAGGTTAACACGTTAGCATTTAATTATGAAAATGATATTTTCAAATTCCAAGCTTTTAATGTACCAAGAAAAAAGGTTTTGGGCGATTTTTAATTACACTAGGACGGAATTGAAATTAACATCATGAGGCTGAACATTATTATTTTGCAAATTAAGTGATTTTAAACATAAGCTCTGGATCCACTACTCCAACTTTTAATTTGAGTAATATTTTAATAATTTCTTAAAAAGAAAAACTACTGTAATAAATAAATGGAGAAAAATGAAAAAATAAACTTACCAAACGATTGACTTATATATATATATATATATATATATATGAAGTATCATTGATTAGTCAGCCCCTAATTTAAGTAACATTTTTATAACTTATGTTTTCTTTAGTCTTTTAAGTAGCAAAGTAAAGGAATAAAGAAATAAAATAAATTCCCTCCATAAACTGGCACAAAATTTTCAGTTTTTTTTTTTTTTTTATATATATAAATATAAATATGTTATTGTGATTTTCTTCATAAAATTTGTAAAAAATTAATTATTTTTTAAAATAATTAAGGCAAAAATTCAAAGTAATATTCAATTTTTTAAATTCCATAATTATATATATAAATATATATTTGTTTTTTTTGCGCTAAATGATGTCTGAACGCAGAAAAAGAAGCAATAAGTTCGAAAGAGAAGAAAATGAAGACTGAAGATGGTTTGTTGTTTCCTCATACATACAGATTTCGCGATCAATACGCGTCTTCTCTTGTTTCGTAGCGGCAGGTCTCGTAGATTTCCATTTTCTTCTTGAATTTGCCCTTTTCTTTCGTATTCATATCCTGTTTTCCACAATTTTCTCTATTTCTTCTCCTCACTTTCTCTCTCTCTCTCTCTCTCTCTCTCTCTATATATATATATATATATGTGTGTGTATATATATGTACATATGTAGGTATATGTTGTTTACTTTTCTTTCATTTCCACCCTCCTTTTTCTTTTCATGGCGGCTTCTACTTGATTTTTTCCCCACTCCTGCTTTTTCCATCTAGTTTTCTCCATAACTCATCGCCATTAACTTGAATGAGAAGAAGCACATTGCTGCTGCGACTGATTTTTGTAAATTCACGATCAGAAGCCCAAACAGATGAAGTGCTTGTATCTTTTCAAGAGGAAATCCAAGAGCAAGGGAGAGGTAGAATCTGTCCCTGAATTGAGGGACAATGGAGATGATTCTACTCTAACTCGCACAACAAAATCCTTGCCATCCCGGAGGAGTATACACGAATTGTACAAAGAAAACGAGCACAATTTGAGGGTTTTCTCTTTCCAAGAGCTTAGCGATGCAACTAATGGATTCAGCAGGAGGCTAAAGCTTGGAGAAGGTGGTTTTGGGAGTGTATATAAGGGTACACTTAGCCCTGCCCTTCCTCAGGGAAATCCTCAAATTGTCGCCATTAAAAAGCTCAACAACCAGGGATTGCAGGTAGTTCTTCTTTATCTGCTTCCTCAATATTCTAAATTCTATCATAATCAAATTCAGGGTTTATCTTCTATTTTGCTTCATTACATTATCTGTCTTTACTCTCAACAGCTAACAGCAGCTGAATATTAGCGGCATCATATTAGTTTGGTTTCTGTGTTTTTGAGCAAATTCGGTTGTTATCAATTCATGCTTTCGGTTGTTTATCGTAGATACGACTTGATTGTTTGGAAGAACAATGTAAAGAGACCTATATCCTTCTCCCATTATGTTTGTATATCTATTTTTCACTATATCTTCTTCTTTTGGCAATCAAAGTGTATATCCTTTGTTGTGTAGGGTCATAAACAGTGGCTAGCAGAAGTTGAGTTTCTTGGTGTTGTCAATCACCCTAACATAGTAAAACTTTTAGGATATTGCGCTCAAGATGGTGAAAGGGGGATCCACCGACTGTTGGTTTATGAATTCATGCCTAACAGGAGCTTAGAAGACCATCTCTTCAGTAGGGTTTCCCTCACCTTGCCTTGGGAAAGAAGATTGGAGATTATGCTTGGTGTGGCTCAGGGATTAGATTATTTACATCGGGCATTGGAAGTGCAGGTACTTTTTTCTTTCATCCATGAGCTATAGTTGAAATGTTGAAATTTTTTAACCTATAATATCGAATGCTCTCTCTTTTACTTTCATGTACTTATTTACTGATGTTGTTAAGTTTAAGACAACTCTGGTGAAACTGAAAGCCAGATTGGTATTTGATGGCCATAACTTTTACGCAGAATTACAGTTTGATGGTTTGGCTTTATTTGAGTTTATATTCTGTCACAAAATTAGGAGAATTGTTGGTCATTTTATGTAAGACGATTAAGTTTTTAGAAAATTTGTGTCAATCATCTGCCTATGTTTTAAAAGATAAAATGAGTTAAAATGAGAAAAAGAAAAAAAAAAAAAAAAAAAAAACAAAATAAGGACAAACAAGTAAAACGAGTCCGAATGAGAAAAGAGGGAAACAAAAAGGAAATGAAAGTCTGAATCAAGGTTTGCAAAATAAAATAAATATGGAGAAGAAGAAACAGTTTCCCTTATTCTTCTCAACCACTTATCTTCTTTATATAAACCAATGTAGAGTGAGAAGGACTGATCTCTGCATGTGATCACCTCTAATATGCTATCCTCCTTGTAATTATGAAAATTTTTGCTTTCAATTTTCTAGTTTCAAAAGTATCATCAGGTGAGATCCTATGAAAATAAATAAATAAATAAATAACATGATTTATGTCCGAATGAGCCAAACATACGGGTGAAGCTATAATTGTGATAAATTTTTGTTTTTCTTGATCTTGAACACCATCTGAAACTTTGAAGTTCTGTTTTCTACAAGTAACAAATACCCACTTGCTTTGTTACAGATATAAGAAGAGAAAATCTTTCTAATGTGTTTGTCATTGTTAGTTACATGTTTCTGAAACATCTGTGGCTGCATTGGCTTGACAGGTGATATATCGAGATTTCAAACCCTCGAATGTGCTTCTAGACGAAAACTTTAAGCCCAAGCTCTCAGATTTTGGACTTGCTAGGGAAGGGCCGATGGATAATCGTAGTCATGTATCTACAGCTGTAAGTAGAAAGTAGATAATATTAGGAAACAATTTGAACCACATTCAAAATGGTAATTCTTACATGGAACTTTCAGAATGCCATAATTGTGTTTGAAATCCATTACAAAGGACGTAATTTATAAAGCACGTATTTTGTAATTAAAAGATTCCATGTTGGTTTTAAACATGCTCTTGTTGTTTTTGTTACAGGCTGTTGGTACATATGGATATGCTGCTCCAGAGTATGTAGAGACAGGCCATCTCAGTGCACAGAGTGATATATGGAGTTTTGGCGTGGTGCTTTACGAGATACTCACAGGCAGGCGAGTAATAGACAGAAACCGGCCTGCGGTGGAGCATAAGCTTCTGGATTGGGTAAAACAGTTCCCTCCAGACAGTAAAAAGTTCAGCATGATAATAGACCCTTGCTTGAGGAACCTCTACCCTATCGCTGCAGCTAGGACAGTGGGCAACTTAGCTAATAGCTGCCTAAATAGAAATGCAAAACGACGACCGACAATGAGTGAAATTGTAGAGACCTTGAAGCAAGCCATAGGAGAAACAAAAGCAAGAACACAAAGTTCTCTTAAGCACACATCTAGAGTACCGGACAAAACTTCAAATATGGTTGGTGTGAGATTTAATATGTTTGTGATTTAGCTTGTGATAATTCCATTATTGATTAACTTGTGTTTTTAATGATTTTTACGTACAGGATTAGGACTCTCCCATAGAGGAATTATATAATATGTGGTGGGTTCAGCTCATCTTCAAATATGGTGGACGTTGACCGCCAACTTCTTGGATTCTTTTTTGCCTACGACCATAAAATTAATAAATTCATGCGAGAGATTGAAAGTGGATATTTGCGCCTATCTACTCATGCAAGTTAAATATATTTAATTAATTATGTTATTTGTTTGCTTTCTTGTTTATTCTTATTATTAAGTGTTTTCTATTGGTAGCACTTAAAAAACCTTATGACAAAATCCACAGGGTAAGACCACAGCTGACTTTGAACAAATATGTATATGAGTCCAAAAGCTAGGAACCAACAGATTCATGAAGTAGTCTTAATATATGCACATGTGTATATATACATATCTACGTAGATACACACATGTTGCCTCCAACTTGTAGAAATTCAGGAATTAAGAGACATTATGCAGTCAATAGAGAGTAATAAAGAAAAATCAGAAATTGGGAAGTGGCCACAAAAAAGAACGTTTGAAAAGTTACACGGTCAAATGATTTTGGAGATGTGCCCACTCCCTGTTGAAATATTTTGAAGTTTGACATTAGAATAATTCAG
>NW_019014616.1:155721-166775 GCF_000150535.2 Carica papaya | reverse complement strand
GTAGAGGAGGAAACAGTGATCACAATGATGGAAAACATCACATCGAACGGGAATTAGGAAGGGCTCATCGGAGGCAAAAACTGAGACACCCCGCGGCGGCGCCGCCGCTGAGCTTCGGCGGTATTTTCTGGCCAATTGGCCGGTGCTTTCGCTCCGATTTGCCCATAGGTGGGTTTAGAATCAAATTTTGAGCAAAGGGTAGGATTTTTACCTCGTTTGGCGGCCGAAAATTGCTCCGGTACGGCGGCGGGTGGCAGCAGTCGGTTCCCCGACGGCTGGCTGTCTTCTTCGGCGAGGGGCTCTGGTGGCTAGGGTTAGGGTTTGGGTGCGGATGAGGTTATTTATACCCATCCACTTTTGATCTGAGTCGTCCATCGCTTTTAATCTGAATCATCCGATCGCGATTAAATAGGGAATGAATCTGGACCGTTCATCGCGATTTAATCTGAACCATCTGTGCGCGATTCAATCTGGACAGTTCGTGCGTGATATAATCTGGGTCGTCTGTGCACGTTTGCGTGTTTTTGATCTGGGCTGTCCGTGCGTGCGGGAACGGATCTCAGCCGTTTAATTACTCGCACGCGAATCGCCCACGTGGCTCCCTCCAGCGTGGCCTCCCGCGCCAGTGTCTCTGCCACCTGGCGCGTCTTGGTTGGCTGGGACTGCTGACCGGACAGCTGACGTGGCACAACTTTTTAAAATTATATTTTGACCGTGGATTTCTAATTTTTCTTTCAAAAATACTACAAGAACCCAAAATTTCACCCATTTTTCCCAAAATTATTTTCAATTAAATTCCTAAATAATTTTTACCCCTTATTATTATTATTATTTCTATTAAATTAAATTAAATTAAATTAAATTCTATTAATACTAAATTATATTTATATAGAATAAATTAAAATAAAATAAAATAATATAATAATAATAAAAATGAAAAGAAATTTTTTGGGTGTTACAACTTGTGCCATGTACCATCTATATTCATCGATTAATGACACACAACTAATTTTCCATTTCGGTCGATTGCTGATGCCTGCCCCCTTTTACTCTAGATTACACCACATGTTGCTGGTCGTTCTCCGCTTATAAACTAGCATTGGTCTTTGTTCTTTGCTCTCAGTTTTATTCCTATCTTGTGAGTTTGTCCTAATTGGCTGTTTTTGATGTCATTTCCTCTTTGTGAATTGATTTCCTCATAGTGAGATAAACAACACTAATATTATCACACTAAAGGGTCGAGGTAAAATAGAAGAAATGTTGAGTTCCTTAAATAGTGAGGGTAACCATAAAAGTTTAATGGTGGCACTAACAATAGCTTCGTTAGCAATCAAGATAACCCGAGTATACCATGAAGCCATTATAGATATGTAGTTGTCAAAAAATCCTCTCTAATTAGCATCAAAGAAAAATTATAAAGAAATTAATACAGGGATAAACTATACATTAAGATGTAGAGCTCAAATAAGTTGCTTGACAATAGTCAAATAATCAAGGGAATAAATATGAATGAATTGGCACAATTTGTTGAGAGAATGCCAAATTAGGTCTAGTTAGGGTTGTATATTATAAGGAACTAATAAGTTAGTTGTATTTTTAACGGTCATGAAAAACTTGACTTCTAACTTTGATAAGGACTGAGGTGGCAACTACTAGAGTAGAATAATCCCTAGAGTGGCTCATGTTTGTCTTCGCAAACAAGCCGGAAAAGATTGTCTCGCTGAGACAGAATAAAATTATTTTTGTAGATAAGATTTTCAAACTGAAGAAGTCATGAAGCTTCAATTAATGTTTAATAACAAATCATCTTGAAGAGTGTGGATCATTTGAGGAATAACTGCAATAGAATTTCCTTAAACAATTAAATCATCAACAGAAATGAGGAAAATATTACTTGGTCCTCGTTTAGAGATAAAGATGAAACGATCGACTTTTGAGGGAACAAAAATAATTTTTATAGAAAGTGGTTCAAGTGATTAAACAATGATGCGCTTGTTTGAGACCTTAGAGTGTTTTATAGAGTCTATAAGCATGATTAAGAAAATCTTTATCCAACAAACTAATGAGTTGAATCATGTATAATTTTTTTTCAATATGACCATGTAAAAAAAGTGTTGGAAACATTCAACTATTGAACATTCTAGTGAAAGGGGATAACAAAAAAAATTAGAAGACAAATGGTAATATACTTGACTATATGGCTGAATATATCTTCATAGTCAATTACTTCATGTTGATGAAATTTCTTTACTACAAGACAAACTTTGTCGTGATTACTAATGTCATCATAGTGCCTTTTAATTTTAAATATCCATTTATTACCAATTGAATTGCAATTTAGAAGGTTTAGTATTTAAGGTCAAGTGTAATTGGCAAAGATGGTCTAAAATTCTTCACTAATGGTTAGCTGCCATACTTTAAAGGTTTTGGCTTGAGCGAAAGTGATTAGTTCAATTTATGAGTAGTTAAGAGAAGAAGAAAAAGAAAAATAAGTAAGATTAGCTTGCTTTTCGCAACTTATCGAGTCTTAATACCATGGAGAGTGTTAGCGGGCTAGTTTTTATTATTAGTGGAGTATGAAAATGTAAAGGGTTGAAAGAGGATGCATTAGAGTTTTGTCAATTATATGAATTAGGAAAATACAAGGTAGAGAGGAAGAGGGAAATAGAAGAATGGTAGCAAGAGGTTAGAGATTTTTTAGGGAAGGCAAAATTGATAAGGTAGGACTAGAGTAATGGCAAGATTGAAGATAAAAAGAAGAGATATTGGTAAAGAGGATTTTAGAATTAAAAGAAAGAGTTAGTGGCTTGAAAAAAGGAAAATTTAAATTTGATTTTTGAATTTTGAAAGTATGATAAGATTATTTAGATATGAAAAAATGAACAGGAATCCACCATCAAATGAGCAAAAGATTTGGGACAGTGAACGGTGAAAAAATGAAAATCGAGAGAATGATTAATTGTATGGGCAAGGGAGGATTTTTTGTGGCTATTTTAACTATTGGGAAAGAAAAGCGTGACATGATGGATGGGAGTTACTGTACATGTATTAATCAGATGGAGAAAATAATGGTGACATTGACACGAGATCTTCAACATTCAAAAATGTTAAGGATGAGGAAGCATATATGCAAAGAGTGGGTGGGAATTCAAACAAAGAAATAATTGGAGATAGCAGAAGTTTGAAGCTCTAGGATAAGGGAAGTTGACATGTGGATTGAGTGATCGTGCATGGATATGTAGATATATTAAGAAGTCAATATCCTGTATGAGATTCTCATATATTAACAAGGGCATGAACCCTAAGATATCAAGAATCACGTGCAAATATTTATGTAAATGTGATTGGCTTGAGAACATTAATAGTGATTTGAATTGTTGAAAAAGATGGGATTTTGCTGAAATTAGTTAGATTTATATCGAGATAAAGATTTAGTAGGAATTTGAATTCTTAGAGAACTAAAATTGATTTTAAGACCGAAATGAAAAATGATTTAAATTGTTTATGACTTATAGCCATGGTGATGTTACATGTTTACATGGTGTGAGTCCGATAACTAAAGAAAGGGAGTGTTTTATTGGAGGAAAAATTATTCATCAAATTTAATATGTCTAATATAATCAAGACGTTCAATAGTAGGTCAAAACAAAAAAAAAAAAAAGACCAAGTCAAATTAGATATAAAAACAAAAATCCTTCTTAACCTAACTTGGCTATATAATATATATTTTGATTTTAGTAACAAATATAAAATATATATTTAAATATTTTAGTGTTAATTAAATATATACTATATTTTTAAATTATATATATATATATATGTATTATTTGTATATATAATTTAAGTCAGGGTTTCATAAAAAAGGATTGGAAACAAAGTAAACTTAGTAAATCTATTCTAAGTCCTAAAGATTTCAAATTTTGTATATTTAAAATTGAGTCGAGTTTATATTTCATAGAACTTACGTCAAACTTAGACAATATTCTTGCATATAGGACAACAATCCTTTCGCAAAGCAACTCAACTTGCTAATTACGAAATTGTGATAATACAAATGTTTAAATAAAGATAAAATATGACTAATTGAATAAACTTGTTTGCATATAAAGATAATCTGGTCTTTGTAGAGTGTTCTCTGATTCATTATATGTTATTTAGTCTTCTAAAAATAATTTTTTTTTTTATATAATAACATATAAATACTTTATTTTCATAAAAGTAATAAAAATATTATTTCACTTTTTATCTTTAGAAATTTGTTTTATTTTGTTTATGTGATTCCGACTATTTAAATTATTTGATAAAATACTTTATTTTTAAAATATGATAGTTACCTTGAAATTTATAATTACGTCAATGCAGCTGACATAATGTTAATTTAATTTTTTATATATATATTTTTATAAACTACCCATTATATGAAAGACACATTTCAAAACACTTGAACTTTTGAAGTTTTAAAAAGAGAGAAAAAAAAAATATATAATACATGCATATACCTTCTTTACGTGAATGTAATAAGAAGACAATTATTTCTTCATCAGTTTTTAGTCTTTTTTTTAAAAAAATTTTTTTATTTGACTTTTCATAAATTGTTTTTGTTTTCTTACTCCGAAAAGGATAATCAAGCCTATAATTAAGCTCATTCTAAGCTGCTTATTATTTTTTTTTGGGATAAAAAATAATTCAAGGATAAATTATAAGAAAAAAAATGGCAAGCTCTATATAAAGCTAAAATAAAATTTTAATCTCAACTATTTATTTCGTTTTACATTAAATTAGTTTTTATAATTTAAAAAAAAATATTAAATTAATTAATCTAGATCACTCTTAATGATTATATCATGTAATCATAGTTTAAAAATATAGTATTATTTAATTAATTAAATTTTAACATCATATATTAAACCAGTATGAAAAGAAAATTATGAATTTTCGTGAGCAATGTAGATGAAGTTCAATAAAAAAAAAAATTGTATAAGACCAATTATAAATTTGATTATATCTATTTTAACTTATGGAGTCCAAACAAAATTTTCTCCACAAATGATGCCATATATTTCATGACTCTTGATTGATTATATTACTCTTAAGATGGTTTGAATATACTTTTTAAAGTTTAAAGAATAAACATTTTCAAAATTTATCATATGCAAAGCCATGATTAAAAAACAGACAGCAAAAAAGATCAAGTGTTTGTCATAAGTTAAAATTTTACAAATGCATCCATACTGCATGCCACCTGTATGTTTTTTTTTTTTTTTTTGTCATACTCATTAACAGCTTTTGCGGTCCAAGGATCGTATATCACCGTGGAGTTTCTACCAATGAGGTAGATTCACAGTCCATTGGCTACTGCGCAAGTACGAGAAAGTACTTCCTGAATATGGTGAAAAGGGAGAGACATACACTTTACAATTGATATATTTATATAACATATTTAACAAATGCATGAATTTGCTGAAAGAAAATAAATTACAATCAATTTTTTCTCTCTTTTTTTTTTTTTTTTTTTTTTTGTATTTTCTAAGAAATAGAAACACTTTTTCTTTGACTCTTTTGGAAAGAAATTAACAATCTTGAGTTTGCAAGGGTCATTTGTAAGAGAATTATTAAGCTTGGGAGAGGCTTCCTGGTGGGTCCTATCTCCACTCTCCACAACCGTCGAGTTTAGGACAATTAACCTTTTCAAAGCAAACCAACGCCAGGGAAGCTGAGGCCAGGTTATCTCCAAGTCAATCAGAAACTTGAGACGTAAAATGCTAATTCCATGAATCCTATAATTTGTCATCGAAGGAAGTTGTCAACCTCTGATGTACAGTTTTTTGAGTGTCTCCATTCCTTGTAGCCAGCTGGGCAATTCGTAATAAGGGAAGCAACAAAGATCCGGTTTCTCTAACGTGGGCGGAAGATGTGACATAGTATTGCCTCTGCTAATTTAGTGCTAGCTTTGCGAGATTTTGATGGAGGAACTCCTAGCCATGTCAGGGAATGAAACTTCCCAAATGCTCTAATTCACGCTCTGCTATGTCATCATCCATGCTTTCATATATGTTCAAGCTCAACTTTCTCAACTTGCTAAGTTTTGTCAACTGAGATAACTTATACTTTGTCCATTGGCTTTAGGATTCCAAATGGCAAACCCCTTGAGTACTTTGGAGTTTTGTGAGTGTTGCCCACAAGCATGTTATGTTGCCTATCAGATGGCACTTGAACATGTCTAAATATTCCATGTTTTCAAGCAAGGATATTCCAGAAGGAAGTTTCTCCAGATTGCGGCAGGCTCTAAGATCCAGGATCTTCAAGTGGCGAAGTTTGAAATTGATGATAGAAGCTCATGAATTCTAGATATTCCTTGCAAGTTTATGTACCTCAAATGTTTCAAATCACCCAGTGTTCTCAAGAACTCTGTGTTGGTCACTTCAATGTAATTCTTGGAGGAGAGTTGCCACCGACCCAGATGAAGAACATTCAGATATTTGGCTCTTGACAGCCAGAAACTCTTCAAGTCAATATAGGATTTATTCACATTGAATAAGGTCTGCAGATATTCAGGGCTCTTATTTCTTAATTTATACTGGGAAGAACATTGCTCAGATCTAACCAGGCATGCTCTTTTGGAGTGTGTAAAACAATCTGCTTGGAAGTTCCCAACAGAATCAATATCAAAGAATTTTTTCTTCTAGACCAACATAAGCAGCACAAGGTGCACAAAAAGGGTTCATTCGAAATCACTGCACAATGGGGCTTATCTTCTTGTTGACAGGCTCAATGAAGCCCTTCGGCATGGGCTCCTCCAACAACTCATTTGCAGTGTCCTTCACTGTCTTTGTTGAACGTGGTTCTGTTACTAAAAATCCCTCTCCAATCCACCAGTAGATTATAGCAGTTTTCTTTATGACGACATTATCTGGTAAAATGACCAAAAATAGTAAACATACCTTCAAAATAGGTTCCAGTTTTACATATTGCTCCTCAATCGCTTTGAAGGCCGAGCTCTCGCAAAAATTTTCATCCTGCAGATGGAGATCTGACCACTTGACCAACCATTCCTGATCATCTTCTTTCTGCTCGTTTGCAGCTGTGATCTTTGAGGGTTGGGTTTGAGCATCATCTGGCTTGTGATGCGAAGCAATTTGATGAGATTCCCTTTCAACTCCGTGGTAATCTTTCTCAATAAACATTCTGGATTTGAATCTTCTGAATGGTATGCAAGGCAGATGTTTTATCATCTGTCTGTTTTTCATAGGCCCGGGCGTTCAGACTCGAGAGCTTTTCGTTCAGCTTGCCAGGCTTCTTCCAAAGCTTCTATCGCAGGCTTCCGTGGCGGCGGTACGAGCTTCTTCAGTGGCTTCTCTACCTTGTGCAGCTGCACGAAGATCTTCCTCTGCTTTCTCAGCCTCCTCAATTTCTATCAGAATATTGTCGAGGTTGGGAAGGAGAAGTGCTCGCATCTGCTTGTTGATTTCCAGCTCCTATTCCTTGAGTTGATCGTCCAGATCTGAGTTGCTGATAGTAGCATCACTTGTCTTGTGGATTTCGAGTGTGGAGACAGAGTTCCTCATCTTCACCAAATTATCAAGCAAAGCTGGTAGAATTACGTCATGGATCTACTGAAAGGAAAATATTTCATCAGTTTCTTTAAATGATCTGATGGTTTTTTTCTATGAGAAATCAGCATTTGACATTATGCCAAGAGATAGAAGAAGACAAGCAAAGTGAAGAGTCAACGGGAAAAACTATTTTTAGATCAGCATTTCAGATTGGCAGAGTTTATTTATTTTATCATTTAATTACTTATATTAAGTTAATATAATAGAGTTAATCTTCATATATGACAAATGGATGGAAGTTCATATTGCATACTTCATTTAATAGAGTTAAACGATGTCTCTTTCAATGCTGAAATTTAATAATAGCTCCTCTAAAATTATGAAATATCCCAAGATGATATAAAAGGTGAAAATAAGGAAGAAAAACACTCACTGTGATCATGTTCAATAATAAGGCAAAAACAAGCACACCAAACACAAACACTTATAATAAGGCAATTCATCAAAGAGGGATCAATGTTCAGCTTCCTTTATACTGACAAAATAAGAATTGCTTGCAGCAAATTCCATGGGGCAAAAGAATTGGTTGGAAAGTAGTAGAAAAAGTGAGTCCTAAACTATAAATTTCATGGACAAATTACTTGATGCACAGACCATCCTCCTGAACATCTTCCAACTCTGATGCAAGAGATATCAAGTAGAAATTACAGTTGCTAACAAGTATAGTTGATAAGTATGCTTATAAATTACAATAAGGCAACTCATCAAAGAAGGAACAACATTCAGCTTCCTTTAGACAACACTATAAGAATTGCATGCATGAGATTCCACGGGGCAAAAGAAATGGTCTGAAAGTAGTAGAAAAAGGGAGATTGAACAATAAATTTCTAGTAGAAATTACTTGATACATGGATCATCCTTCTAAAAATCTTCCAACTTTGATGCAAGAGATATCAAGTAGAAAATACAATTGCTAACAAGTATAGTTGATAACTATGCTTTAAATTGCAAAAAATAATAGCATGCTCTGTTGCCATTAGATTTTAATATAAAAAAGAAAATAACAAACCCCGGGCATGAATTAGAAACATACAATGAAATAAAACTGCAATCATAACAAACCTGGAGATACTTCTCAAAGTTCTGAAAGTCTTCATTCAAGTGTAATTTCATTTGTTTTCTGAGAGGCCATGTGTTTCGTTTGGGGAGGGAACCTCGGCAACCCAAGACAGGCCTGACTGTCATCATTGTTTCTCAATTCCAGAACTTATGGTCATAGTCCAGTTTTGTATTGCCCAAACAAAGAGAAAGAAGCATGTAAAAAAGTCATCAAATTTTGGGCATTCTCCCCCTCCTACTCTTAGGTACACCCTCTTTCACCATTCTTACCGTGATTCCTGTAATCTTAAGTTGTAACTTCTGTCATAAAATATTTTGCAACAGGGCCAACCATGGCCAATGGGGACACACTGGGTTTGCGCATACAATTCATACTGGATGCTGACCATGTCATAGTAGTGTGTCTTGTTGGGAAACCAGGAATAAGGAAAACATGGATGGCAAAGAAGGTTCATGATCTTGTAGAGGAAAAAAGTCCGTTTGATTTATGTTTTTGGCTTTCTATGAGCAGAAAACATGACAAGAAATCTCCACGTGAGAGTATTGGTTCTCAGTTGCCTGTATGTCTGCCAACTGAGGAGTCGGATGCGGATGATGAGGAAATGCAAAGAAAAGATTATCTGAAACAGAAACCATCAGCAGCTATTCATAAGAAGAGATGTCTTCTAATATTGGATGGAGTTTATAAGGGGATGAAAGTAAATGAAATTGTATCAGGATTTGAATCCTTGGTTCTTGATTTTAAGCAGCCTTCATTACAGTCTTAGTCACCACCATAGATTACTCTGAAAATCCTATTGGTCTTTACTTGAAGGCAGTGGAGATGAAACCCTTGTCTGCAACGGAGACATTCTCTCTTTTGAATAGACAAGTTAGAAATCCAGATTTTAAAAGGATTATTTAAAGGTATCTACAAGGAAAGCAAAGGTGCTTGATGTGAGCACAACTAAGCCAAAAAAATTCCCAAAGGCACAGGAGATATATCCTACAAGCTAGAAGCAACCACCAGGATAGCAACTTCCCAGGGGAAGGAGGAATCCCTCACTGAGAAGGATTCCTGCGGACAGGAGGAATCCCTCGATGAGAATGATTCCCACCGAAAAGAGGAATCCTCCTCTTGCAAGGACTTCCCCGACTCCAACTTCAACGTGGATTTGACTTTCAACATAAATTGGTTTTTTATACTGGCCTAATATCAAGAAAGGCCCAAGATTGTTCAAGAAAGTGGGCTTGAGGTACACTTGAGAACCCGCAGGCTTGGGAGATTGTATGGCAAGGACAAAGGCCAAGTCTTGGCCGAAAAGGAAGTTAGTCTTGGCCTACTTGGCCTTGAGGGCCCCACGACATGCTCCACACACATGGCCGAGAAGGAACTGGACAGGAGAGCCCTGCCCGCGTGGGAATCTTTCCCCCATGAGGAGTCCCACTCCTAAACCATTTCTCTTCTTGAATTTCTTGAAAAATTCCATTTCAAGAGAAAGACAACATGCGGTTAAGAGGAAAAAACCTAGAAGAAGTCTAAAAACGCGTCCTAGGAGGAAAAGAACTTGCGGGAAGAGTTCAAGAGGTAAAAGAATTCCTGCCCACGTGGGAATCCAACCCGAGAAGAAGTCCTACTTCTTTTCCTCTTGTTCCCAATTTCTTTGATGAATTTAAGTTACTTTTGAATTGTTCTTACTACCTATGAAGAAGTCTACATGATTCAAGGATTCTTTTCCAAAAATGTGCAATCCAACTATGTTGCAATGGTGGGCTGTACAATGAAAGTACCTTATTGGTGGATCAGATATGAAGAAATTTATCACAAGAACAGAGATGGAGGACATTATTCAAGTAGAAATTCCCAAAGATTTATAGGTACGGAGAGTTGCTCAATGTTTTCTGCTTTGAAGGACAAAATTTGGGAAGGATTTGGGAACATCGCACTGATTGATGGCGTGATAAGAATAGTTGGATATAGCAGCAAATCAGAGAAAATCCCATCATTATTTCTTCATGGCAATTTTCTAGGCAATGAAGTTCCGGATGCATTTTTTCGTATCCTGAATGGTCTCAATGTTCTTGGCATCTTCAAGCCCATGCTCAAATCTCTACCAGAATCCTTTTCACACATGCAAGAGCTTGCAATGCTTATCTTAAGGGGCTGTGAGTTTCTGGAGAATATTAATTGGATACAAGGGCTCAAATCATTATTTATTTTTGAGATAACTGGTACTACATCATTGATGATAATTCCAGATGTTTGTTGCAGCAAATGGTTCATCTCCAAAGTCTCAACTTCTCTGAAGCACGGGTTGAAGGTTACCTATTTCTATTTCCAACTTACTGAATTACGCTGGTTTATCTTGAAAGGGTGTCGCCACTTGAAATGCTTCTACACTA
>NW_019014616.1:137250-149592 GCF_000150535.2 Carica papaya | reverse complement strand
GTACTAATGTATATTAATTACTTTATATACATTAGTTAGTTATGCATTTTTTGTTAAGATTTAAATAACTATATATTTATATGATATTTTTTTTATGCTAATTAGTTTGACAAAATTAAAGAGTTACATGAATATGTTCCATTTAATTTTTGTTTATTATGTTAATTAAATTATCATATTTCTAAATCGTATCATATGTGATGATTATGAACATAGCGAATTTTTCGAACATGTGATTTAAATAATAAAATTTTGATAATTTAATTATAAAAATTTGTGTTTAATGTCTATTTTTTTTATATACTTGTAAAAATAGCAACTAATAACATAATTACTGATTTGTCTACCAACGAGAAGTTGGATGAGACAAATTATGATATATAGCATAGGAAGATTCAATATCTTCTTAATGAACGCGGGGTATTAGAAATCTTGACCACTACTGTACTTAAACAAAAAAATATCAGTAGTGACCAACACAATGAGAATCTGGTTGCATACCAAGAATGGTCCCAGAAGGATCGTTCTACGCATTATACTATGTTGTATTACATACATAACAATCTCATTGGAGAGTTTGAGAGTTGTTCCACGACTGAGAACATGTGGGACAAGCTTAAGGTCACTTATGGCTAGACATCTGCTACAAGACTCTGTGTGTTGGATTTAAAGTGGATGAAATATGAAATGGATCCAAGGCACAGTATAACTAAATACTTACGTGTCATGAGTGCTATGGTTCATGACTTTAAGGCTAGAGGGCATGACATAAGAGATCAGGAGCAGGTTCTGAATGTGATTCGTTCACGTCCAGATGAATTTGAATGTTGGAAATATTTTAAACTCTTGATGGTTCATAGTAAACACATTAATTCTTTCTCTAAAATTGTTAGGCACATTGAGATGAAAGTTAAATGTTAAAAGACGCTTAACCCTTCCAATGTGGTGTTTATTGCCTATGGGGTGATACCCAAGGGAAACAAGCCTAATCGTGTAAATAATTTAAGAAAGGTCAGTGCCTCTTCCAAGCCAATGGACCTAAAGGTGGTGTGGCTAAACAACATAAGGCTAAGGGCCATAAAGAGAAAAATATAGCACATTTGAAGTGATACAACTACGACAACAAGGGTCACTTCGCTCATGATTGTTTCGAGCTGAAGAAGGTACCTTTCTCTATTTTGTCTCTTGATTTATTTATTATTCTCATGCATTAGTTGCTAATTTATTTTTTAATTAGATTGTTGACACAAGAGCGAGCAAACATGTAATTCAAGATCGAGCTGGATTCGTGGACTATCATCGTATCCCAACGGGTTCGCAACTATTGTATTGGGCAACGATAGCGAAGACGGTGTCCTTAGAATTGGAACATACCAGCTCAAACTACATGGAGGAAATACTTTACTCCTTCATGATATTCTTTATGCACCCGAGGTGTGATATTATCTATTTTCAGTTGTTTTCTTATTGAGATTGAGTTTCTCTTTTAACTTTAAGCATGGTACTTTAGACATTTTATATAATGAAGATGTATTTGGTCATGGGTCTTTAAAAAACAATTTCTTTGTTTTTGACTTAGAAGATAATATATATAATAATTCTATACTTGTTTATGTTTCTCACTTTGATTGTGATTATGAATCTGTTAAATGACATGCTAAACTTAGTCATATTGGTCAAGGCCGAATGAGTAGACTAACTAAAGAAGGTGTTTTAAACCGACTTACTATGGTTAAGTTGCCTAAATGTGAGTCATGCTTAGTTGGTCAAGCGAGTAAAAAGCCCTTTGATAACGCTTCAAGGCGTTAAGCCCCTTAAAATTAATCTATTCTGATATTTGCAGGCCTTTAAATATCAAAACACGTCCTGGTGCCATATATTTTCTCACTTTTATAGATGACTATTCATGATATAGATATGTGTATCTAATTTTCTCACTGCTATGAAGCGTTAGATATGTTCAAATGTAGCGGAAGTAGAAAAGCAAATGGATCGAAGAGTAAAGACTTTTCGAACTGATTGTAATCGTGAATACCTTTATGATATGTTCAAAGAATATTGTGAGAAAAAAGATATATATAGGCAATTTATAATTCCTAATACTCTGCAACAAAATGATGTTGTAGAGCGAAGGAATCGTACATTACTAGACATAGTTAGATCGATGATGACACATGCCAAACTCTCTAATAATTTTTTAAGAGATGCGTTGCTTACTCTATATAAGTCATAGAACGACAAGAAACCCATTTTGCATCATTTACATCCTTGGGGGTCGCCAGCTATATGCATAATCCAACCCACAAGCACAGAAAACTAGGTCCAAGAGCAACAAAGATGGTGTTCATCAAATATCCCGAACATTCAAAAAGATATATAATGTTTGAAGAACATCAGAATAGTGGCATGACCAAAATAGACTCTCGCAATGTTGATTTTCTTGCGGATGAGTTCCCAAGCATTAGTAAAATAAAAAAAAATCTCAAACTATATAAGTTATAGGAGGACATCAACTATCTATTAGTGAGAGGGAGATATTGAGAACCTACCAAGTCACTAAGGAGAGTGATATTCCACCAAATGAAAGAGATAGTAGGAGTGATCCTACTATTTTAAATGGTGAAAACTTGCCTATAAATGATAATCCATCAAAAAATAGGGTTAGTTCTCAAGATTCAAGTATGAGCTTAATTTTCAAGTTTCAAATCCCATATCAAGGGACAATGAGAGAGATTTATCATCTAGTCAAGCAGATGACGAAATTCCTAGAATCCGAAGGAGTAAACGTGGAAAAATTCTCCGATGATATTTTCAAATCAAATGAGAAATTTTTCTATGCACTCTTTTAGAAATTGAGGAACCCACATCCTTTAAGTAGGTTGTGAATTCACCAAACTATAAAGAGTGAATTGATGCCAATGAGGGATGAGATGAACTCAATGATGAGAAATAAGGTTTGAGAACTAGTTGATTTCTTGTCTCGATGTAAATCAATTAGAAACAAGTGAGTATTCAAGATAAAACATGGAGCGAATGGATTAATTGAAAAGTTTAAGGTCCGACTAGTGGCGAAAGGTGTTACCCAAATTGAGGGTATAGACTATAAAAAAAACTTTTTCTCTTATGGTGAGATTTTCCTCTATCGACCTCCTTCTAGTCCTGGTTGCCCATTTGGACTTAGACTTATTTTAAATGGATATTAAAACTGCTTTCCTCAATGGTACACTTGAGGAAGAAATATATATGGATTAACCTATTGGGTTTGTCTCAAAAGGTTAAGAAAACAAAATTTGTCATATTAAAAGATCCATATATGGTCTCAAGCAGTCTTCTAAATAATGGTATTTCAAATTCTATGAAGCCATTACTTCGTTTGGCTTGTCCATGGTAGATGAAGACCATTGTGTGTATATCAAGAAAACAACATGAGGGATTATGTTTCTCTCCTTATACGTTGATGTCATACTATTAGCTGGAAACAACATGAAGATGATCAATGCCACTAAGTAGTGATTGTCTTCTATTTTTGAGATGAAGGGCATGGGTGAAGTCAGGTTTGTCCTTGACATGAAAATAATGAGAGACCGTCCCAAGAAGCTTCTAGAACTGTGCCAAGAAATATGTATTAAAAAAGTCTTAGAACGATTCAGATACATTACTCTAAATCCGTTGACACTCTTGTTGAAGGTCTAACCTTAAGTCTTGATCAATGTTCAAAGATAGATGAAGAGAAAAAAAAAAAGAGCAATGTTCCTTATGCTAGTGCAATAGGCAGTTTGATGTATGACATGTTGTGTACAAGACCGAACATTTGTTTTACAGTTAATTTGTTAAGTCGTTATCAAAGCAACCTTGGACCTATTCATTGGCAAGCAGTCAAAAGAATCTTGTGCTACATTTGTGGTACAAATAACCTAGTCCTTTGTTATCAAGGAGGGGACTTAAGGTTGAAAAGGTATTCAGATGCAGATTGGGGTGGCAACTGAGATGGGTCTAAGTCGACCTCAAGATATATTTTTATCCTTGGTCGAGGTGTCATATCTTAGTGTAGTAAAAAATAAGACTATATTGCTTTGTCTACAATGGAAGTGGAGTATGTTGCTAGTTGTCTTGCTGTACAAGAGGCAATTTGGTTGAAAAGCTTTCTACAAGATCTCAACGTCACCCCTAAAGTTGATGAACTTATAGAAATGCATTGTAACAATACTGTTGCTATCTAATATACTCGGGATCCGACATTCTCTAGGAAAACTAAGCATATTAAGAGGCGTTATTACTTCATTCGAGATGCTATAAAAAAAAATGCTATTAAGTATATATCCACCAACAAAATGGTTTCTGATTCTTTGATTAAGTTTATACCTAGAGATGTTTTTCGGGGTCATGTAAAGAGTCTAGGTTTGTGTAGGTTTTAATTTTCGAGTGGGATTTGATAGGTAATAGACACATGTTTTTGTGTATTAATCATTCATGAAACAAAATTTGTTATTTTCTTAAAAAATGTTCATGAACACAATTACATGATTAAATACATAATAATGTTACCAGAGATCTACCTTATCATACAGGTGATCTCCCTAACACTTGAGTAGTAGATAGGATAAGACTAAATCATATTAGTTATAAGTATGTGCAACATGGACCGCCTTTATACTTGTGTTGTATTAATGACATTAAAATTTTATAGTCGTCTTAGTATGTTTAAGATGAGACTCTAGAGAGTTGAGTATAAAATATACCTAATTTCATATTAAAGCCTTAGAGCCGAATATCGAGTGTCAGGTCATACATTGAGTATGTTGATCAAGTGGCTCGAGTTAGATACTTGAGTAGTATCCAGACTTATGATTCGCACGACATAGAGGAGTGACATGTCGAACTTAGTGGGAGTTATCTTGTGACATACATATCATACTGTATGTGCTATATGACAATCGATATAGGAAGTGACAAAATAATTCCCTATTTTGTCACTGTGTGAAACCTATGGACTCTTGTGTCCTTATTATATGATATCCTTCGACTTAGAGCTATCACATGAAGTCAATTTTTGATGTTGCTACTTTAATATATTTATAATATACGGTCCAGCAGAGCATGTTAGGAAAACAGTCAAGTTGAGATAGATTATTATGAGTGTCTAAGGAAGAATCTTTTTGACATCATCACATAAGCCCAGATAGTTATAGTTTGTATATAATCAAATAATATAATTATAACATAGAGGGGCAATGTATGGTAATGGTGATGTTCAAATGATCTGCAGTATTATAAATATGAAAGTGTTATATTAGTTATATGGTGACTTAATATAACGCTACTTGTTGCCTTTTGGTTGCACACCCCATATCCTATATAAAACTCGAGAGATATGTTGATGTGGTAGTATATTGTAGTTAATGTGGCTTGTATGACCAACTGAGAGATATTGCATAAAATTAGAAATGTCTACAACACTCATTGTAAAAAGACACGACCCTTCGTAAGTCTATAAGAGGGAAACTCTTCTTGTGAAATGATATGACTTTTGGTATAACACCCGAGCCCAAAAATTGGCCCAGGATAATCTTTACGGATTATGAATATATATAAAATAATTAAAAAAAATTATTTTATTTTAGTTTGATTGAATTTTTGAGGAAAAACGAATTAAGAACAAAATTGAAAATAAATTTGAGGAGTGAAAATTTGAGTTCGGGGTGTATTTTTGAAAGAAAATTTGAAAACAGGAGGTCAAAGTACTGTTAGAGAAAGTTTAGCTATGTAGGATCGCCCAGTCAGCAGCCTCAAAGAAGCAAAGTGCATCGCGTGGTCAAGCAGGCTGACGTTAGCACCATGTGGGTTGCCATGTTAGCGATCCGCGTGAATCGCGATCAGACGACCTAGGATTAATTTCGCACGCGTGGACGGTTCGAATCTATTTTTTTCCTTATGCTTGATCAAACGGTTGAGATCAAATGCGATGAACAGTGCAGATTTATTTTTTTCTTAAGTGCTATCGAACGGTTGAGATCAAACGCGATCAGTGGTCTAGATTCTTTTCTTCCTTAGGTGCGATCGGACAGACGAGATCAATCACGACGGATAGTCAAGATTAACGGATGATGGGTATAAATATTTTTCATCACACAGAACGCGAACCCTAGCCGCCAGCCCCCCCAGAGAAGAAGGAGTAAACATAGGAAAAGGAAGCCAACTGTCGATCGGCGCTGCACCAGAGCCACCTCCGACTGCCAAACAAGGTAAAAATTATCCTTCCTGATCGGAATTCGATTTTGAGCATCTCTGTGGCCATATCGGAGCAAAACGAATGAGCCAAAAATCGCGGGCAAAGCCCGGCAAGGCCGCTGTAGCCCAAAACTCGCAATCTCTTCCGATGAGCCCCTTATCGATTCTCGTTTCGTATAATTTTTCTACCGTTGTGTTCACCGTTCTATTTTTTGTAGGTTGACTAAATGAGGAATCCTAGCAGCGACAGAGAGCCGGCGGAACCGCCGCACCTGAAAACTCCACCACCGGTAGGTTTCGGTTTCTTGATTTTTTTTTTGCCAACTAAGGCTCTCTAACATATTTTTTCGCAGGGATATGTGTAAAGTCAGCTGAAACTGGTCTAAACAGGTCGAAAATGATCAAGCTGAGGAAAACCACCATCGTAGGCAGCAGGGGCGTTGCCGGAGCACGGGGGGCGGGAGGGGCACCGTGCCGGAATCCTAAAATTAACTAGAATGGATTTTTAGCACCAATTTTGGAATTTTTGGGGTATTTTTTAGGTACGTGGAGTGTGTTTAATCTCTTCAGGAAAATTCAAAAAATTCAGGGACCACTAGGAGACGGGGTAGAAAGTACGGTATTTTGGATACCAATTCGGGTAAGAATCCATCATCCTATTTCCTGTTATGGAATTGAAGCTTAAAAATCAATAATATGATTTCACACCAGAACCTTTTCATCTTTCCTCCAATAATGGAAAATCTCAGACCCCCGGTCTCACACGGTAGACCAACACCCACTGTATCGGCTCAGCAGAACAAGAGGCTTTGACCAGTGACTCAAGCTCCTCCTCAGACTCTGGTAACAGGACACGGTAGGATTTGTCAGCACTGTAACAACGACCTTGCTATTATCTCAATAATACCTGCTGCATATGTGGGAGTACCCAACACTACGCGAGAGGGTGCTCGCAGAACCAGAATCAGGGCAAACCTCTTATCCAGGGCAGAGCTTACAACCTCATTCAACAGGATGCTGAAGCCAACCCGGACGTGATACAGGGTACGTACACTATTTGTAATCACCTTGTACATGTTTTGATTGATACTGGTACTTCACATTCGTTTGTCTCACACACTTTTACATAAAACTTAAATGTATCACTAAAAATACTTGTTTCTGTATTGTTTGTGTCAACTCCTGGAAGTAGGACACTACTAGGGGAGTATATATATAGAGCTTGTATTATAGACATAGCAGATAGAAAATTAAGTGTGGATCTGATAGAGATTGACATGAGAGACTTTGATATAATCCTGGTGATGAACTAATTAGTGCCGTACCACGCCACCGTAGATTATTTCCATAAGAAACTTGTATTCAACCCTCCTAACGAAGAGCTGTTTACAAGTTAATGAAAATTTTAAATGTAATTTTCTCATTTCATAGTGTTTAACTCTGTCGTCTTCTTTACATTAGGCAAACCTAAGAAAGAAGTCTGCATTCAAGAGATTTTAGTAGTCCGAGACTTCTTTGATGTATTTTCTAACGAATTACCCAGACTGTCGGTGGATAAAAAAGTTAAATTCACCATAGATCTCCAGCCTTACACCCAACCTATCTTGGTGTCCCCTTACCGCATGAGTCGTATCGCGATGGAAGAACTGAGGAAACAAATCAATGAATGACATGATAGTGGGTTCATCCGACATAGTGTATTTTCTTGGGGTGCCGGAGTCACACATGTAAGGAAAGGGGATGGGATGTTACAATTGTGTATTGACTACAGGGGATTAAACAGGGGATTAAACAGGGTCACGATCAAGAACAAATATTCCCTCCCCAAAATTGATGATCTCTTCGACCAGTTGTAGGGTGCCCAAGTCTTCTCCAAAATAAATTTGCGTTCGAGTTACCACTAGGTAAAAATCAGGGTAGAGGATATTTGCAAGATAGTTTTCAAAACCAGATATGGACATTATGAGCTCTTGGTCATGCCCTTTGCATTAATCAATGTACCATCAATTTTTATGCACTTGATGAATAGAGTTTTCAGAAAATTCTTGGATCGATTCGTCATTGTGTTTATGGATAATATTCTGATTTATTCAAAGAGTAGAAAGGAACACGCTCATCACCTGAAGCAGGTTTTACAGGTTCTTAAGGAGAAGAAATTGTATTCCAAATTGAGCAAGTGCGGCTTCTACCTCGAGCATACTACTTTTTTAGGACACATTGTATCAAGAAATGAAGTATCAGTGAATTCTAGAAAAGTAGAGACAGTATTTGGATGATTGATCTTGGTTAAAGAGATTCATAGCTTTCTAAGAATGACAAACTATTACCGCAAGTTTATAGAGGGATTTTTCAGTCTACCCGCTCCATTGACCCGATTCCCAAAAAAAATGTTAAGTTTGAATGGAACATAGACTCCGAAAAGAGCTTTACTGAACTCAAGAAGTGATTGACTACCGTACCCGTGTTGGCCTTACTGAGTGGGACAGGGGGATTATACAGTGTACAGTGACGCCTCCTACTTGGGGCTGAGTTGTGTTCTGATGCAGCATGACAAAGTCATAGCCTACGGGTCCAGACAATTGAAGAGTCATGAGAAACATTACCTCACCCATGATTTGAAACTTGCTGCCATTATCTATGCCTTGAAGACCTAGCGCCACTACCTGTATGGAGAGACTTTTGAAATTTTTACTGATCATAAGAGCTTGAAGCACATATTCACTAAAAAGGATTTAAAAATGCGTCAGATTCGTTGGATAGAGCTCCTTAAGGATTATGATTGTAATATCTTGTATCACTCGGGTAAGGGCAACATAGTACCTAATGCATTAAACAGGAGAAATGTAATTATGTTAGCTCACCTAATAGTTTCTGAATGCAGGGTAATGAGAGCCACACAACAGATACGACTTCAGGATTTAAAGAGAGTTGCATGTTTGGCCAACCTGACTGTCTAACTAGAATTGATCCAGAGAATAAAAGAAGCACAATTAACCGATTCCACTATTTCTGCCCGAAAAAAAGATGTAGAACATGGAGTACGTCCAGTATTTCGAGTCTCTACCAATGGATTGCTCAGGTTTTAGGACATGGTGTGTGTTCCAAATGATAGTGAATTAAAAAGAGACATTATGACAGAGACTCACAGCTCCAAGTTCGCCATACATCCTGGAAGTACTAAAATGTATTAAAGTATACGACCCCGATTTTGGTGGAGTGGGATGAAAAAGGAGGTAATCGATTTTTTTACAAAGTGTCTAGTATGCCAACAGGTTAAGGTGGAGCATCAATACCCAGACGAGCTACTTCAGTCATTACCGATCCCGGAGTGGAAGTGAGAATATATCACAATAGATTTCGTAACAGGGTTGCCTAAAGCACGCCTAGGACATGATACCATTTGGGTAATTATTGACTGACTCACCAAGTCTTCTCACTTCTTAGCTATCAAGATGACTGACCCATTGGACAAACTATCAAAAATGTATATCCGAGAGATAATCAGGTTACATGGAGTTCTAGTGTCAGTTGTATCCGATATAGATCCCAGGTTATCAAGATGACCGACTCATTGGATAAACTAGCCAAAATGTATATCCAAGAGATAGTCAGGTTACATGGAATTCCAGTGTCAGTTGTATCCGATAGAGACCCCAGGTTCACTTCTCGATTTTGGCCTAGTTTTTAGTAAGCCATGGGAACAAAACTGTCCATTAGCACCTCATTCCACCCTCAAACTGATTGGCAATCAGCGAGAACAATTTGTACACTAAAGGATATGTTCCAAGCTTATGTTTTAGACTTCGGAGGCCATTAGGATGATCACCTACCTCTGATAGAGTTCGCTTACGATAACAGCTACAAGATAAGAATCGATATGGCTCCGTACGAGCCATTGTAGACCGACCATGCAGATCGCTAATCTGTTAGGAAGATGTGGGTGATAGAAAATTATTCAGCTTAGATCTTGTAGAGGAGACTACAACTAAGATAGTTAAAATCAGAAAGACATCCAGACAGCTCAGAGTAGACATAAAAGTTATGTAGACTCCCGGATAAGGGATTTGGAATTTAGGAAAGATGACCGAGTGTTTCTTAATGTCACTCCCTTCAAAGGGATAAATAGATTTGGCAAGAGAGAAAAATTAAATCTCCGGTTCATTAGACCATTTGAGAGCTTAGACTGGATCAGTACGATTGCCTACAGACTGACACTATCTCCAGAGCTATCTAGGGTTTATAATGTGTTCTATGTATTTATACTACGCAAGTACAACCCAGACCTCTCACACATCCTATCCCACGAGTCCCTTTTACTTCAGGAGGATCTATCATATGAGGAGGTACTGGTAGGCATTGTAGACCGAAAGAGTATAGTACTCCACAACTGAGAAATTCCATTCATCAAGGTCCTATGGCAGAACCATACGTAGGAAGAGGCCACTTGGAAACTGGATTCAAGTTTCAGGGCCCAGTATCCCCAGCTGTTTGATTAGCAAAAAGACAGTAAATTTAAGGAACCAAATTTCTTTTAAGGGGAGAGAGTTGTAACACTCGGGCATAAAAATTGATCCGAGATAATTTTTACGGATTATGAATATATATAATAATTAAAAAAAAATTTATTTTATTTTAATTTGATTAAAGTTTGAGAAAAAACGAATTAGGGACGAAATTAAAAATAATTTTGGGAAGAAAGGGTGAAAATTTGAGTTCGGAAGGTGTTTTTTTTTTTAAATTGAAAACAGGGAATTAAAGTATAAATAGAGAAAATTCAACCACGTAGGACTGCCTAGTCAGCAATCTCGACGAACCGGAGCGCGTCGCATTGCCAAGCGTGCTATTGGTGCCACGTGGGAGGCCACACTAGTGATCCGCGTGCCCCGCGATCGGACGGCCTTGGATCCATCCTGATCCATTTCTCCCTTAGGCGCGATCGAACAGTCGAGATCAAACGTGATGAACGGTTCATATTCATTTCTCTCTTAGGTGCGATCGAACGGTTGAGATCAAACATGATGAACGATTCAGATTCGTTTCCTCCTTATATGCGATCAGACAGATAAGATCGATCGTGATGGATGACACAGATTAAAGCGTGATAGGTATAAATATTTTGCATCACATAGAATCTGAACCCTACCCGCTAGCCCCTTCTGCCGGAGAAGAAGGACCAGATGTCAGAAAAGGAAGCCGACTGCCGACTGGCGACCGTAGCCGCACTGAAGCCACTTACGGCCGCCAAAATAGGTAAAAAATTTCCTACCTGCTCAGAATTCGATTCCGAGCACCTTTGTGGCCATATCAGAGCAAAAAAAAAAGAGGAGTGATATGAAAACTACAGCCAAAACTCGACAAGGCCGCGACGGCCCAAAACTCGCAATCTCATTCGATAAGCCCTTTCCAGTTCCCGTTTCGTGTGATTTTTCTACTGTTATATTCACCATTCTATTTTCTGCAGGTTGACCGAAGGAAGAATCCTAGCCGCGAAGGAGAGCCGGCAGAGCCACCGCACCCGAAAACTCCACCACTTAGATTTCGGTTTTTTGATTTTTTTGGGCCAATCGAGGCTCCCTAACGTATTTTTTTGCATAGATATGTGTAAAGTCGGCCGAAACTGGTCTATATTAACTAAAAACAGTTAGATCGAGGCAAACCATAACAGCAAATAGTAGTGCCGTCACCAGAGCACGGCTGCGGTGCCGTGCCAAAATTCTAAAATTGGTCAGAAGGAATTTTTAACACCGATTTTGGGTTTTTGAAGTATTTTTTAAGTACGTGGAGTGTGATTAATTTTCGCAGAAAAATTCAGAAAATCCGAGAACTGCCAAGAGATGCAGTAGAAAGTACAGTATTTTGGACACCGATTCGGGTAAAAATCCCTCACTCTATTCCCTGTTATGAAATTGAAGCTTAAAAATCAATAGTATGGTATTCTGTGGAATTTAAAAAATTTTAGAAATAATTACAGGTCACTAATGGAGCCGGAATCGGTTAGTTATTTATTTGTCATGTTTAACTGATTTTTTACTTGTACAGATTTAAATACATGATAATATATTAAAATAGTTAAATAATTCAGTTGTGTTTTCTTGATACATATATCACTTTTTT
>NW_019014616.1:84101-101059 GCF_000150535.2 Carica papaya | reverse complement strand
TAGTTTTGTAAGATATGGAATGATCGATAAAGCAAATTGGGAAATGAAACATTTTTTTATGTAGTAATGTTTGGCGGAGAAAAGCTATTTTTAAGGTTGACAGATGATAGGAACAACAAGAATTAAAACTGTGATGCAAGTACTGAAGAACAAGAGAAAGGTTCGAAAAGGGATGAAATGGTGTAGGAAAAGAGGAGAAAAGGAGTTTATCAACAAGATAGAGTGAATAGAAACAATACAAATAGTGTGTGGCATTACATTACCAACTACTAAAGGGATAATTGATATAATTAAATTTTATAGATATTTTTCTATTTTATTTGAGTTGATTTTGATTGATTTTTGCCACATATACTATTTGATTGTCTTTGGCACCTTTCAAGAATAATTTTGGACTTGAAAGCAAATTAGAATGGATTAGAGCAAGATTTAGGCGAAAAAGGGTTGAAACATAAAGATGTAGGAGACATGGCTGATGCGTCCTAGAAAACACTAGTAAATGCACTAGTCGTATCAGTAATATAGATATGAGAATTCGAATATCATCCCACAAAGACCAAATTTTATGAATAAATTATTATACTGAAAATTGTTATTTGAGAAACAATGATTGAATGAAAGTAAATTAAAATAAAAATATAAAACTAAATAAAATTGTATAAAATTTAATAACTATAATAAATCAAAGATAAATCAATCAGTAAAACAATGTTAGGGTCCACAACCCCTTAAACTTGCCTATATATCAATTTTGATAATGAATTTTGAGTTAAGATTGACGGGTTAATCCTAAAGTCTGGTTAACCTTATTCAAGGATATAACCTTTCATATTTAAATGAAACTCTTATTTAGATACTTCCATAGAAATTCGCATATAATTAACCCAATTATCCAACCTTATTCAGGAACACGAATACATGCCATAAGTCAATTTCATATTATTTATTCGAACACATATGTTATTAAGGAATTCAATCAATAAAATATCCATACAAGCATTAAACTTAATGATTTTGTATAAAACTAACTCATATCATTAATCAAAGTCAATATCCATCATAATTTAGAGTTCATGTTTTCCTTAACAAAAGAAACCTACTGCATAATTAAATCGAGAAAGCAAAAACTGAAACTAAAAAAAAACATCGTAAAATAAAATCAAACTCGAGTTTGATCTCCCCTCCAATGTTGCTTTGAGTCTTCTAGGAAGAAGAAGAAAAAGAAAAACCCTAACTTAAAAAATATCTAAAATAAAAGAGTGCCCCTAGAATATTAATAATATGTCATATACACTAGGGTAAATAATAAAATTTTTTAAATATAAATCCTAAGGGAAATATGAAAGAGAATAAAACATCCTAAACCATTTAGGAAACCTAAAAATTGTACTTTTTCTGCGTGACTATCTACATGACCATGCGCCTACCAATACAGATTTCTATCTTTAAAATGTTATGTAGAGAGACTTCAAGATTGATGTGCATCACCACCTATATGAGCATGCATCTACCAGTGCAGGTTTCTTCCCTTTTCGTGCCTTCATCTTAAACTTTCTAAACATTCACAAAATCACTTAAAATTCATAAAATAAACTAAAGAGAATAAATAAACTAAAATCAAATGAAAAAAACTAATAAAATTACTCAAAACTAACAAAACTGAAAGCAAAAACAATCTTGATTGTATATAAAATACACCATTATCAATGGCCATAACACGACCATGTGTTAAGGAGCTAATGTTTCTATTTTTAAGGAGTGAGACACGACCATGTTCCTAGAAGACACAGTTGTGTGCCTTATACCGAGTTAACATAGGACCATGTACTAAGAAGCCAATGTTTCTATTTTGTTCAGTGAAAGAGACATGACCGTGTGCCTGGGAGATACGACCATGTTTGTCTACAAGCTAGAAATTGATGTGATTTTGAAGAAGACACGGTCGTGTGTCAATTCGACACGACCGTGAGACGTGCCAGATCAGATTTGGACTTTGTCAAAGTATTAGGTCTTGAACTATATAAAGAGGAGATGAGCTCAAAAAGAAAACACAAACGGCTGCAAACATCAAGACCTTCTTCTAGTGGGTTTGTCTTAAATCGTTTTATGCTTTCTTTAGATTTATTCTTGCAATTTTATTTAGGATGAGTAACTAAAATTTTCTATTAGGATCTTTGATAAAACCCTAAAGGTTACTTTGTGATTTCTTTATTTAATCTTTAAAAGTCTTTCTCCCCAATCCTTGTGTTATCTTGTGATTTAATACATAAATAAATTGATCACTTATTTATTGATTTATAATGATTGATTGAATTGAGAGATTGATTATTCATTATAATGTTAAGTTATCACAATAGATTGAATGTGAGTAGAGATACTTAGCATGACCTATGTATCTAATAATTGAATGTTAATACATCGATTCATACTAATCCATATAAATATATGTGTTATTATGAAGTAGATAGGGTAATTGATCTTGAAAGTGAGATTACTATATGATTGAATGAAGTTGGATGAAAGTTCTTGTTATAGATTGAATTAACAAAATTTATAGTTGAACTTAGAATGGATTTTAAGATCTTATCTGTCATAATATTTTAATTGTTAATTAGTTTTAATTCATTGCTTTCTTAGTTAAACATTAGTTTATATTCATTCTCTTAGTTGTTAGCCAAATAATATTAATTAGTTAATATTCTAGTACGTGTTCGAACTAGTGCACATGTTAGGTGAATTCACATCACAACAAATTTTTGGGTGTCATTGGTAGGGACTAATACTAGTAATATTAGAATTAACTTATTTTTATTAATTTGGTAATTTTATTTTGTGTGTTTTGTTTTGTCTAGCTATTTATAATAGATTCTGTAGTGCATGACCATAAGTAGCAAAGAACTATTAATTTTTTATTAAGAAATCGAGAGAACTTACAGTAGATTGAGAGCACACACAAAAAGCAGACGACACCTGTCATATGTCATAAATTCATTGAGAAGAGGAACAACAATAATGAGTAATGAACCAGAAAAGAACAAAGCGCACAATGATGGATTATGTTATTTCATCTCTTACTAGAATTAAACCAAGTGTCACAAGGCTGACTGTAATAGCTAATAACTTTAAGATTAAGTCAACCATCATCTAGATGATTTAGTAGTGTATAATTTTTTTGGTTCCCAGCTGAAGATCATAATGAGCACATTGCTCATTGAAGGATAGAGTTAAAGCTTGGTTGAATTCATTACCTGCTGGTTCCATCACTACTTGGGAGGACATGGCTCAACACTTTCTAGCCAAGTACTTTCCCCCTTCAAAGACAACTAGGTTGAGGAATGACATCATCAAATTCGCACAATTATATGGAGAATCATTGTATGAGTCTTGGAATCGCTATAGGATATGCTTAGGAGAGTTCCTCACCATAGTTTACCTATGTGGCTTCAAGTGCAGACATTCTATAATGGTCTCACTACCAACATCAAGACTATGATTGATGCAGTAGATGGAGGAACATTGAATAATAAGACACTTGAGGCGGTCTACAAGTTGATTGAAGAGATGATAAACAACATTTACTAATGGGAGAATGAGAGATCTTCATTAAAAAAGAATGTCAACTTGCATAATGTTGACAGTTATATAACTCTATATGCACAAATTGAGGCTTTAACTAAGAAGATAAATAACATGAGTATGGCAACAATGCAAGCAGTGTGAGTTCAAATTTTTGAAGTTCAACAAAGGGGTTCGTCTCAACAAGTTGAACAAGTGGAATATGTTGGAAATGCTCTAAGACAATAAGGGAATTCTTATTCTAATACTTACAATTCTGGATAGAAGAATCGCCTTAATTTTCATGTGGCAACCAAAATAAATAAAGACAAGTTGCCCCACCAACTCAACCTCTCATTGAATGAAGGCCAAACATGGAGGATATGCTTACCAAATTCATGATAGCAATGGACACTAGGCTATAAAGTAATGAAACCTCCATTAAGAGTCTAGAGAAGCAAAATGGGCAATTGGCAAAGTTAATTTCTGAGTGTACCCAAGGAACTTTGCCAAGCAACACAGAGACCAACCTAAGGGAGCATGTGAATGCTATAACATTAAGGAGTGAAAAATAATTAGTGGAGCTAGAACAAAAGAAAAGAACACAAGCAGATGAGAGCAACCCAATTAAGGAGGAGGAAAAAAAAGAAAGAGATCAAGAGAAAGAGCTACCCAATCGAAGAGGAGAACACTCCAACATTCAATATCCAGGGAGAATGAAGAAACAACAATTGGATAAGTAATTTGGTAAGTCTTTGAATATTTTTAAACAATTAAATATTAATATTCCTTTGGTTGAAGTTTTAAAATAGATGCCTAGCTATACAAAGTTCTTAAAGGAGATTCTCTCCAATAAGTAAAAGTTGGAAGATGTGGCCATGGTGATGCTTAACAAAGAATGCTCAGCTATTCTATAAAATAAGATGTCACAAAAGTTGAAGGATCCATGTAAGTTTACTATTCTATGTGACTTAAGTGATCTTTCAATTGAAAAAGCATTATGTGATTTAGGAGCTAGTATTAATTTGATATCATATGATGTTTACAAGAAGCTAGGATTACGAGAGTCTAAGCCTATTAGGATTACTTTGCAATTAGCAGATAGGTCTATCAAAATTTTGGTTGGAATAATAGAAAATGTGCTAGTTAAGGTTGATAAGTTTATATTTCTAGTAGAATTTGTGATCTTAGATATAGAAGAGGATGTTAAGATACCAATTATCCTAGGAAGACCATTTCTAGTAACTGCTAGAATTTTAATTGATGTATATGATGCCAAATTGGACCCTTAGGGTATTTGATGAGGAAATTATTTTTCATATATCTGAATCCATGAAATATGCACATACTTCAGATTATATTTGTTTCATGATTGATACACTTGATTCAGTCGTGTAAGATGTTTTTAAGAAAAATTACTTTAAAGATGCATTGGAACAAGGTATCATCAATGAAGAAAGGAATACCATGAATAATGAAGAAGTTAAGGAGCAAATAGCTTTTCTAGAAGTGAGACCTCAATTTAATGCACCAAAGAACTTTATATTTGAGGAGATTTGTAGCTTTAGTGAAGACAAAGACAAGCCATCAACTAAGGAACCACCCGACAAGTTGAAATCAAGGTGATCGGGACACATTGATAGGGGTGAGCCTAGTTCTCCCCAGGCCAATGTAGGAGCAGGTTCTAGTTCAAGTTCCACCATAGAGGAGATATTAGAGCAGCTTAATAGGGGATAAGAAATAATTGAAGAACGTCAAAGGTGAATTGAGCATTATATGATGACATATTTTCTGCATATAGGATTTCAGCCCCCACCCTACCCACCTTTAGATAGCTAGTCTCACTTTTGTATTTTTTTATTTTATTTTCATTTTTATGTTTATTTTTCAATTTATCTTTGCCTTTTATATCTTTTAGTTCCCTTCTCTCCTTTATAACTAACTTATTTACTTAGTTTTCTTTTAGTATTTGTCAGTATGTTTTTAAGTTTTTCACAAACTTCACCAAGGTTGCAATGGATGCTACTCCATCAAATTTCAAGGAAGTTTCATTTCTTTTGCCATCATTGTCTTTTATTTTTCTACTTTATGAACTATGGGGACATTCGCATTTAAGTGTAGGAGAGTGATATTCTAATTTTTTATATTTGCTGTTATCCTCTAAATGAAGTTCCATGGTTTGATCTTGATGTGTCTTGTTGTGTCTTGACTACCTATGATAATAATTATGGCATTAAATCTATATGCACTGGGATAAGATTTTTTGTGGAAATAGTTTAGCAATGAAAGTATTTGACCTAGTTTATTCAAGTTTTAAGAGTTTAGTATCTTCTACATCCTTTAAGTCGTGAAATTTGTTCTTTTGTCTAAATTGAATAATTCTTTACAAAAGAAAGTATTTTGGTATAAAAATAGATACATATATATGTAAAAAAATAAAATAAAAATAAAAATAAAATACTTCGTTGATCATTCAATTTTACACCATTAAGGGGTGTAGCTTAGCAATTCGGCTTATGCTAGCTTAACCAGAGGTCTCCAGTTTGAGCTCTAGGAACGCAGTTGCCTTTGGTAGGGAGAAATTTCTCCTTAGTGGACTGATTTAGCTTGAAAAATAAAATGGTGGTTATGAGTAAAACCAATTGCCAAAAAATTTACTCCATTGATCGCTCAATTTTACACCATCAAGTGGCATAGTTTAGCAGTCCGATGCCATGCTAACTTAACCAGAGGTCTCAATTTTGAGCCTTGGGAATGCAACTGCCTTTGGTAGGGAGGGCTTATTCCTTAGTGGATTGATTTGGCTCGAAAAATAAAATGGTAGTTATGAGCAGAGGTAGTGACCATTCAGAAGTGTGACCAACTGAGTAACTGGGGGCCGACATCACTAATGTCTGCACTCGCATAAAAAAGGTTGATTGACATTCTAGACGACTAATAAGGAGATTTAAAAAAAGTAAAAAACGAAGTTGCATGTATGCCTACTCTTTTGCCAACTAAGCCTGATTATGTTTGGGGGTATAAAAGATTGGATATTACGAATGATGAATTAATCATAGAATATTTTGGATACTTAATTTTTAAGAATAAGATGGAACTAAATAGGGTCTATATTCTAAAATTGATGAATTTTCTTCCATAGATGATTGTAC
This sequence comes from Carica papaya, assembly GCF_000150535.2. The sequence continues at coordinate 94,352 of NW_019014616.1, read as the reverse complement.
CTTTGTACATATTATTTTGTGTTATTCTGAGGTAAAATAGTCTTGATGAGGAGGATTTCATTAATGATTTTGTTGTGGAATAGATTTAAGATTGCTTAAAGACAAACAAAAACTTAAGTGTGGGGGAGTTGATATAATTGAATTTTATAGATATATTCCTATTTCATTTGAGTTGATTTTGATTGATTTTTACTACATATATTGTTGGATTATCTTTGACACCTTTTAGGAATATTTTGGGACTTGGAAGTAAATTTGAATGGATTAGAGCAAGACTTGGGCAAAAAGGGGTTGAAACATGAAGATATGGGAGACATAGCCATAGCACACGACCATGTTTTAAAGAGCTAGCGTTTCTGTTTCTGAGAAGTGAGACATGATCATGTTCTTGGAAGACACAACCGTGTGCCTTATACCAAGTTAACACAAGACCAAGTGTTAAGAAGCCAATGTTTCTGTTTTATTTAGTGAAAGATACACGACATGAGCCTGGGAGACACGGCTGTGAACTTGGAAGACACGGTCATGTCTTATCTACAAGTTAAAAATTATCGTGATTCTAAGGAAGACACGGGCGTGTGTCAATTCGACACGACTATGGGATGTGCCATATCAGATTTGGACTCTGTCATAATATTAAGTCTTGAACTATAATAAAGAGGGGTTGATCTCAAAAAGAAAACACAAACGGGAGGAGGAGAAAAGAAGAGAGGACGACTACAAACATTAAGACCTTTTTCTAGTGGGTTTGTCTTAAATCGTTTTATGCTTTCTTTATATTTTATTCTTGCAATTTTCTTTAGGATGAATAGCTAAACTCTTCTGTTTGGATCTTCGATGAAACCCTAAGGAATACTTTGTGATTTCTTTATTTAATCTATGCAAATCTTTCTCCCTCATCCTTATATGTTATCTTGTAGCTTAATGCACAAATAGATTGATCGCCTATATATTGATTTAAGATGAATGATTAAATTGAGAGATTGATTATTCATTAGAATGTCAAATTATCACAATAGAATGAATGTGAGTAGAGATACTTAGCATGACCTATGTATTTGATAATTGAATATTAATGCACTGTTTCATACTAATCCATAGATATATATGTGTTATTATGAAATAGGTAGGGTAATTGATCTTGAGAAATAAGGTGAAGGAGATGGATAATATATTATAACTTATAAGATATATGGAGGCAATATATGATTTTAGGAGAATTTTAAAAGATAGTTCTCTTCATTTAAAGCATAAGATGTTTAAGATGAAGAAAATTTAGAAGTGAGCACTTAGGCAATTGACAAGGCCACTTCTAATATCTTGATTTTGGATGATAATTACAAGCCTATATATTTTGTATTTTCAAGCTTCTAGAAAAGTAATTTTTAATAAATGGTTCAAATAGATGAAGATGGAGGTGACAAAATTTAGCAAAAAGATGCTAGGTGTGGATTACTATCTTATGGTGAAAAAAAATGCGAAATCAATATGCGCATGTATTGGTAGCAAATTTTATATGACTAAATTGTGGATTTGTCATACCCCACTTTCCCAACGTACAACAGATGCACATCTAATATGATAAGTACGTAATCAAATTAAAATACAAGGCATTTATATATCACATGGCAGAACACATCTCTTTTTAAATTATCGAAGTATGAGGCTCTAAAAGTCTCAATATTACATTGCTCTCAAAATATTAAAACTTTAGTTTCTTCTAAGTCTTCAAGGGTCTAGGTTTCTTCTCTACATTTATTATTCTTGCTCTGAAAATTTATATGAATTGGATGAGTTTCACTTCTCAGTAAGTAAGTGTGATATCCAAATTTTTTTTGAAAATAATTTTATTGCTTAATAAAGTGTAGATTCTATTTATATTCATTTTACAAATAAAAAATAAATGGATTAGTTAAATTTAATTTTGAATTGTAACATCGTATATGAATTTTGAGATGTTAAAACTATAACACCCCAACCCTTTTCTTTTTTTTAATTTTAATTTTATTTTTTATTTTTTATTTTTTTATTTTTTTGTAATTATTATATGAATATAATGATTAATTATGTAATAATATATTGAATTTAATTTACTTTAATTTATTTTAATAGAAATAATAATAATAATAATAATAAAAGGGGTAAAAATTATTTAAAAATTTAATTAAAAATAATTTTAGAAAAAAAGAGTGAAAATTTGGGTTCGTGGGGTATTTTTGAAAGAAAAATTGAAAACCGGATGTCAAAACGTAATTTAAAAAAATTGCACCCCGTCAGCTGCCCGGTCAGCAGCCCCGGCCAACTAGGACGCGCCGCGTGGCAGAGACACTGACGCGGGAGGCCACGTGAAAGGGAGACACGTGGGCGATCTACATGCGCGCGATTGAACGGCTGAGATCCGTTCCTGCGTGCATGGACGGCCCAGATTGCACGCGCACGGCTGATCCAGATTGAATCGCGCATGGACAGCCCAGATTGCATTGCAATGAACGGTCCAGATTCATTTTTTATTTAATCGCGATCGGACGGTCCAGATTGAATCGCGATGCACGGCTCAGATTAAAAGCGGATGGTTATAAATAATCTCATCCGCACCCAAACCCTAACTCTAGTCACCAGAGCCCCTCGCTGGAGAAGACAACCCAGCTACCAGGGAGCCGACCGCTGCCACCTGTCGCCGCACCGGAGCAACTTCCGGCCGCCAAACGAGGTAAAAAATCCCTTGGCTCAGAATTAGATTCTAAACCCACCTATGGCCAAATCAAAGCAAAAACACCGGTCAATTGGCCGAAAAACGCCGCCGAAGCCCAGCGGCGCCGCCGCAAGTTGTCTCAATTTTTTCCTCCGATGAGGCCCTTCCCGATTCCCATTCGATATAATTTTTTCACCATTGTGACCACCGTTCCCCATCTACAGGTTGACCGGAACAAAACACCAAACCGCGATGCAAGCTAGAGGAGCCGCCGCACCGGAGAGCCCCACCGTCGGTAAATTTCACTTTTCTATGTTTTTTTGGTCCACCGAGGGCCCTAGGGGTATTTTCTCATAGGAACCAATGTAAGTTTGGCTGAATTCTGTCGAAAACGGCCAGAAACAGCTAACCCGAGATGGATCATCGCCGCATCGCCGGAGCACGGCGGAGCCGCCGTGCCAGAATTCTGAAATTGGTCGAGTAGGCCCTGGGTCTGATTTTTGAGTTGTTTGGGCCATGTGCAAGTACCGTAAGCGTGTTTTAGTTCCAAAAAAAAATTCAGGGAATCTATGGACTACCCGTAGGCGCAGTGAAAATTCGATTTTTGACGTCGAATCAGGTAAGGACCCCTCACCCTATTTCCTATCATGAGATTGAAGTCTGAATAAATGATAAAACTATATTTTGTACAAATTGAGTAGATATGCATAATTAATTACGATTGCTAATGGAGCTTGAATCGGACATATTTCTCTGTCAGTTCCTGTTTGATTTATTTTACAGTTTAAATGCATTATGGTATCTGGTTTATTTATTCTATGATTTTGAATGCATGAATCACGGTTTACTTCACTACTACTTGATTTTGTGAATCTAAGATATGTTTGCCTTGTTGGATGCACGTTGCTTGTTTAAGTATTCATGTTTGAATGGGTAATGGAGATTAAGGAAAAAATAGGAAATGGGTGTGAATTGATAATTGGATAAGATGACAGCCTCACTAGATATTCTGGAAGATGGTGGACGGACCGGGTCCATAGGGAACCCTACCGGGAACGTTGTCTCATACCGGACGGGGTATGGAGACTTTAAATATTTTGGCGCTCATACCAGACGGGGTATGGAGACGGCCCGCTTCACCCTCATACCGGACGGGGTATGGGGACGGCCTTGGAAATTAAGTTTGTTAAGGGAATGGTTCACGTGTAGCGAGGACTCCTATGGATCCCCATGGATACTAGTAGGCTGATGAAAAAGGGGCAACTGTAGTTTGATGATTGAAATATAAAAGTATGACATGTGCTATGTTACAGATTATGTATGAATTCATGATATCTATGATGTTATTGTTTCCATGGGTCATTTTTATAAATCTCACTGAGGTAAGTGGATGGTAAATGGTTTGATTATTGATAAATGAATTTGTTTAAAATTTGTGCTTCCTTGGTTGTTTTTTATTTTCTACTAACCTTTACTTCTGTGACAGTGATATAGTGTGACGTCCTTACTGGGCTAGTGTAGCTCATTCCTTACTTAACCATTTCAAATCAGGAGGACTTGGTTCCCGAGCTCGATCCACAAGAAGACGGCGAGTAGATGCCTAGATGTCTTATAGTTTTTTTTATAGTCTTTCATTTCTAGTATTTCCTTTAGAGAACTTATTCTTTGATATTGGTAGTATGTTTGAGCTATTGTGTAAGGGATATTAATCAGAATCTTTTATTTTTTGCTTCCGCACTCAGATTTTTTTTTATATATTCCCTTTTAAATTTCCAGGGTCATTACAAAAACAATTAATTTCCAAAAATTCAAATGTTAGTTTATGGATTTAAATTCAATTAATTAGTTTATATATACATTAAATCCTAAGAAAAATAAATAAAATTAAAATTTACTTCTAAATATGCAATAAAAATTAAATTAGAGACTAAATTAAATAAAATGAAATCTTTGGGGCCCTTCATAATTTTAAAAATTGATTTGGGCAAAAATGCAAAGAAAATACAAAATATGGGCCTTTGTGCGTTTCAAAAAAATGTGCCACCTCAGCAAAAAAATGTGCCAACCAAAGCACGCCGCATGGCGGCTGACCTGCACACATGGTTGGTCACACGGGCACCCGCAGTATGTAAATCTAACAATTGCAAGCGTTGGGGTCAATCGAACAATGATGGGCAAAGGGAAGGGATCCAACAACATGCAGACATGCAGAAAAAATGATTGGATCCAACAGTCCACGTGTGAATGCCAATCAAACGACTTGTATGTGTTCTAAAACGATCTAATGGTCACATGAATGAATGGCATAGATCTAAAGGAGATTGTGATCTAACGACTGAAATCGCGCATAGGCAAAATTACGGATTTACCATTAATAGGCCAAATCTGACGCCTCTCGTGCGACCATGTAAGCACAATCATACTGTCCAAATTTGCCTAAAGTGATTATTTAAAAGCCCAACTGCCTATTTGACCCAGCTAGTCGGGGAAGAAGGAAAGAAAAATAAAAAAGAAAATAAAGAAAGGAGAAGAAGAATAAAAAAAAGAAATTAGAGGCGAAAGAGAGGGGGACGACCATTCACGACGAAGAAGAGAGGAAAAGAGGGAGAAAGAAAGGAAAACCCCACTAACAAGGGACCTACCGTGAGGAGAGAGGCAGTTTATAGCCACCTGAAGTTAAAAATCATGAAAACCCATTGGGTTCTCCAAAAACCCAGCACCGCGGTGCGTGATCAAATATGGACTTTTAGGGATGATATTTTATGCCTTTTTCTCTCTATTTAAATTTGATTAAACATTCTGGAGATAACTTGAATGTAATAGAACATATATGAAGTTCAAATCAAACCAAAATCAAGCCATGCACGCATGAAAAATTGCATGCCAGTAGCGGATTTATCACTGACTCGAGAAAAAAATTTTCCTGCAGATTTTTTCTTGACTTTAGGGACATTTTTGGAGCTTCATTCACTTCATAGTGACTTCAAAATCATAAGTATATCTAGTAGTTAACCCGAAGCCACACGTGCACATTTTCGAATGTAAAATGTTTTCAAAATTCAAAATAAGGAGTTTTTGAATATGGTTTAAGAACTAAGTAGTTGAGAAATAAGGAATTAAATCAATAATTAAATGCTGGAAAACAAAAAAAACTATGGTTTTCATTCATAATTCTTACTGAGTGATCGAGTTATGCTTGTGTATGTACTGTTTGAATGCGATAATGGAATGATGATAAATGTCAAGGAAAGTGATGAGAATGAAATTATGCAGTGATGAAAGTAATGATGATGAGTTGAATGATTTGGATAGTCGTATGTTCGCATGTTTGAATAGAAATCAATAAGATACGATATAGTACAACAAAAGAAACCTAAAACATGTAGGGACCAAACCAATAACAAATTATAAATTAGGTTAAAATTGAAAATGGGAAAGAAATGACTAAGCTGATTAAAAAGAGAATAAAATGATAGAAATGAAAAGGAAATAATAAAGATAATTGAGGAGGATGTAAATTAGTTCATGGGTTGAAACTAAATTATTAAACAAAAAATATAATCACCAAATAAATTCAAACAATAAGTAAAAGTAAACTTACATAAACCATATAAAATAAATGAAGCCAAATTAATCAAACTATACAAATTGAAAGGAATGGAAGTAATGAGTATTAAGGATAAGATAGCTGAGAAGAAAATTTTTAGAAACCCTAGGGACAAAATTTAAAATAATCTTAACTCAACATAACTAAACTTAAAATATTCAAAAATTACAAAACATCATAGTGATTATAATATGAAGTTATAAGCATAAAGCTTTAAGATAATTTAATGAGAACTTAAGATTTTAAAAGCGAAAACAAATACGTAAACTATGATGACAGGATAAGTAAGAGAAGTGTGAGAAGAATTGATGAGGATTTGGTAGGGGTAAAAAGAGAAGATTTATAAGTAGCCTAATGGAAAATGTAAAATATATGAATAAAACTTCATAAACACAACATCAGTATAAACGAACGAAAGAACAAAAAACTTCTTAAAATAAAATGTTTACTATATGTCAGAACATTATGACTGAAATTCAGCAGTGGGTTAACCTTGCCTATGGGTGGATGAAAGCCCTTTCAGACGTGGTTGGGATGCATATTCTATTCTGGGTCACCTAGCGTTCGACTATTGTGACCAATTATTACATATGATTTGTTGTGTGTCTGTCCAGTGTGGTAGTGGAGATCTAAATCCCAAAATGGTACTTATTTTGTTAGTCACTGCGTATGCAATTAGGTATCAAAAACTAATAATTAAAAAGAATAGTAGGACAACTACTCTGATTCAGTTGTGTTTGATAGCATGGATTCTCTATTAGGGAAACTGTGTGATGTCACGGGTGGTATTAGAGCAAAACGACCCCAGGATAACCCCTTGAATATGGATTATAGAGTCTACATATCGATAAGCATGAAAGTGAAAAATATTCAGGAATGATTCTTATAATTGAAATTGAAATTCTAAATATGTGTTTTCTAGTTATAGGATGATAGTATGACACGTGGAGACCCTCAAGGCAACCTCCCTATGATGGCCCCATTAGGAAGGAGTTCAACAGCCTTCTTCTCATGATGGAGACCATTATAATAAATAGGTACAAGGTGGTATTACCACCATCACCTCCTGCACCTGCTCCTACTCATGCACCTATTCCTGATCTTGTTCATGTTGCAACACCACCACCTCCTATACCTACACCAGCTCCTGATCCTATTCATGTCCCTATACCACCTCCACCTCCTCCTCATGATCCTATCTGACCTGTTTATCAGCCATCAGAGATAGATGACAGTAATATAGAGAAGTTCAGGAGATTTGGTCCTATCCACTTTAGATGAGACAGTAACCTAACTATGGCAAATCAATGGATTTAATCCCTTGAAAAGATATTCCATGTTCTGGAGGTCACTTCTGAACAGAAGGTAGTCCTTGCAGTTTATATGTTAGAGGATGAAGCCGATAGATGGTGAGAACTCAAGTAGCCCTCACTTCCCAGTCCTCTTACTTAGGAGAGTTTCTTGGAAGCCTTCAATTACAGTTACTTTTCAGATCATGTTTGACAAAGAAAAGAGAATGAATTTTCCCATTTAACTTAGAGAAATATGATAGTTGATGAGTATGTTAAAAAGTTATGAGAGCTTGGTAGATATGCACTTGAGATCATGATGGATGAAGGCAATAAAGTCCATTAGTTTAAAGAGGGACTAAGACTTGAGATCTTTAATAGAGTAGTTGTGTTCCAGCTTAACGATTTCCAAGCTGTGATGGAGAAAGTGATTGTTGATATAGTGGAATTATATATATATATATATATTCCTATTTTATTTGAGTTAATTTGAATTGATTTTTACCACATATATTGTTGGAGTGTCTTTGACACTTTTTAGGAATAATTTTGAGACTTGGAAGCAAGTTATAGTGGATTAGACAAAATTTAGGCAGAAACAGGTTGAAACATGAAGATATCAAAGACATGACCATAACACACAACCTTGTATTAAAGAGGTAGCATTTTTTTTTATTCAGTAAAAGAGACACGACTGTGTGCTTGGGTGGCATGACAGTGTGCCCTATACCAAGTTAACACACGACCATGTGTTAAGAAGCCAACGTTTTCGTTTTATTCAATGAGAGAGACACAATCATGTGCTTAGGAGACACGGTCGTGTCATGTATATAAGCTGGAAATCGACGTGATTCCGAGGAAGACATGGTTGTGTGCTAATTCAACATGGTCGTGGGACATGTTAGGTTAAATTTGGACTTTGTCAAAGTATTAGGTCTTGAATTATATAAAAAAGGGATTATCTCAAAAAGAAAAGACATACTGGAGGAGAAGAAAAGAAAAGATGGCTGCAGATATCAAGAGCTTCTTCTAGTGGGTTATTCTTAATTGTTTTATGTTTCTTTTAGATTTGATTCTTGCAATTTTATTTATAATGTGTAATTAAACTTTTTTGTTGGGATCTTTGATGAAACCCTAAGGGATACTTTGTAATTTTTTTATTCAATCTATTAAAGTCCTTTTTCTCAATCCCTATGTGTTATCTTATGGATTAATGCATAAATAGATTGATCACCTATTTATTGATTTATAATGAATGATTGAATTGAGAGAATGATTATTCATCAGAAGATCAAGTTAGCACAATAGATTGATTGTGAGTAGTGATACTTGACATGATCTATATATTTGATTATTTAATGTTAATGCATCAATTCATAATAATCCATTGAGATGTGTATTATTATGAAGTAGGTAGGGTAATTAATCTTGAGAAAGAGATTACTACATGATTGAATGAAATTGGGTGAAAGTTCTAGTTATAGATTCAATTAAAGAAATTTATAGTTGAACTTAAGGTGGATTCTAAGGTCTTAACCGTCATTATATCTTAATTGTTAATTAGTCCTAATTCATCATTTTTTTAAAGTTTAATTATACTCATTCTCTTAGTTGTTGGCCAAATAATATCTATTAGTTGATATTCTAGTAATTGTTATATTAATCTTTGTGGAACGATATCTGATTTTACTGCTATAGTTTGTGTTTGAACTAGTGCACTTACTAAGTGAGTTTACATCACAAGTTTTTAGTGCTGTTTTTGGGGACTAATACTAGCAATATTAGAATTGGCTGATTTTTATTAATTTGCATTTTTATGTTGTTTGTTTTTTTTGTTAGTTATTTGTAGGGAGATCTGTAGTGCATGACCATAAGCAGCAAAGAAATGTTGATTTTTGACCCATAAATTGAGAGGAATTATCGTAGACTGAGAGCACAAACACGAAGTAGACAACTCTCATCTCGTTTAAAAAATTCGTTGATAATAGGAACAACAACAATGGGTGACGAACTGGAAGGGCGAAGAAAGCGCACAATGATGGATTATGTTATTCCATCTCTTACTGGAATTGAACAAAGTATCACAAGGCTGGCTATAGTAGCTAATTACTTTGAGATTAAGCCAGCCATCATCCAGATGATTCAGTAGAGTATATAATTTTTTGGCTTCCTAGCTGAAGATCGTAATGAACACATTGCTAATTTTCTCGAGATTTGTGACACTTTCAAGTACAGTGGAGTGAGCAATGATGTAATTAGATTGAGGTTCTTCCTGTTTTCATTGAAGGATAGATTTAAGGCTTGGTTTAATTCGTTACCAACTGGTTCCATCATTATTTAGGAGGACATGACTCAACATTTTCTAGCCAAGTACTTTTCCCCCTCAAAGATAGCTAGGTTGAGGAATGACATCACCACATTCACACAAATAGATAGAGAATCATTGTATGAGTCTTGGGAAGCCTTGGGATCACTATAGGGATATACTAAGGAGAGTGTTTCACCATGGTCTACCTATGTGGCTTCAAGTGCAAATATTCTACAATGGTCTCACCGCCAACATCAAAACCATGATTGATGCAGCGGTTGGGGAAACATTGACTAATAAAACACTTGAGGTGGCCTAAAAGTTGATTGAGGAGATGGCGAACAATAGTTATCAA
>NW_019014616.1:48040-60682 GCF_000150535.2 Carica papaya | reverse complement strand
TTCCGAGGAACGTGTGCGCTGATACCACCTGTAACATCCCGAACTCCAATGTCGGTGGATATGGACGTTAGCACAACATTTTCAACTAGTGGAATAGATAAATATTAAATATGCAGCGGAATTACACTTTAATACACATCCTTTGTTACTAAATAATTATTTATTTATAAATAATTGAAGCATTTAAATTAATTTATAATATTAAAATAAAAACTAATAAAGTTTTCGTCATCATCTTCCTTTAATCTTTAACTTCCTCTTACTTGGATGGGGATGAATTGGGGTGAACTTTACGAGATCAGTAAGAAAAAGAATTTTATAATGGAGACTTACGTACATACACGCAATATGTAAAATATAATAATATTTATAATAAAAAAATTATAAAACAAAGCATCTCAATTAAAATCCACAACAAAACAAAACATCACACGAACATATTCTAATCTTCACTCTTTTAACCTAATTTTTGTCTTATTTCAAATAACATTTACACTCAAAATATCACAATCTAAGGTTTCATCGCGCGATGCTATTTATATCGTCATCGAGGAGAGCCGAAATGGATCCCCCATCGCATGGATAACACACACAAAATCTCACATTGGCCACATCAGTTTCGTTTGCTATGTGATCCACTCGCAAACACCTATCCAAGTCTGGACTAGGTTTCAAACTCTATCTATGTGCAGGTTCACCATACCCGCTGAACTTCAGCCACACACTCACACTCCCCTCTTCAATTCAAACTAAACGAGTAGGTATCCAAGGTTCTTGTACTCTATACTTTTTCTAAATGTCTCTCATTCCTAATTCATTCATTTCATACCTAAAATTTCAATTCTATGCATAATAAAACACAAACACACAGACAATACACGATATTATCACGCATATCAGAACCATATATTTTTCAATCTACTTTCTAAGTCATCCTGTACTAGATCACACAGCAAGCACAGGATACTCAGATTACTCGTGCAACTGTACTAGACCACACAGCAAGTACAGTGCGTCGTATATCTGCACCAAATCATACAACAAGTGCAGCGTACCCAAATTCCACTCGCACACACTGGTTATACATTTCACGTGTATGACATATGTACACATATATATTAGAATGCAGACATGTATCTTCACTACATGTCTCAAATAGAATATATATTTATATTCATACATACACATAATTTCTACAGATACATACGCACACGTTCATACTTAAACACATACACACAATCACACACAACCTATCATATATATATTTATTCACGTATTTGTTCTTATCAATTCATTTGACATTCATTGTATTTTTTTTTTATATATACACACACACATGCATGACAACATATATATATAGTACATAAACACAAACAGATACAAATTAGACATACTAGTTATATTCCTATCATATTACACATACATTTAAACATTCACACACAATACATTATACACATACACGTTTACATAAACATATAATTTATATCTTCATATGGAATACACACAATTCTTACCTATGGTGTGATCAGGAAAGATTTGAAAATCCTTTCTAACTAATTTACAGTTCTCTCAAAAATCCAAATATCGTTTGGGTAAGTTTCTTCGTTTATAATAGAAAACACATATATTAATTTATTAATAATTTTAGAAACTATATTACGCGAAATGATAAACGAATTTTATCTTGGGACACGCGGTCCCGGTCGCCAACGTCATCATGCACATTACATGCGTATCACCAAAAATATCAGGCGTTGATGATCAAATCAGCGTGCGTTGTCGCATGCGGCACACCAACATCATATTTGATCATCACCCTTCCATTTTCTTCATTCATTTTTTTTTCCTTTCTTTTCTTTTTTTTTATTTTTTTTATTTTTTTTTCTTTTTTTATTTTTTTTTCCTTTTTTTTCTTCTTCCTCCTTTCCCGTAGCTCCTCTTCTTCTATTTTTTTTTCTTCTTCTTCCTCCTTTCTTGCAACTCTTCTTCTTCTCTCTTTTTTTTTTCTTTCTTTTTCCTTTCTTCTTCTTCTTCTTTTTCTTCTTTCTTTTTCCTTTCTTCTTCTTTCTTCTTCTTCTTCTTCTTCTTCTTCTTTCTTCTCTCTTTCTCTCTCTACCCATCGTATCTCTTCTCTCTCTCATCTTTTTCTCTCTCCAACTGAAGGCGATTGCTCTCGTCTTTCTTTCTCTTTTGGTTGTGGTGTCACGCGACTCCTCTCTCTCGGTTTTCGATGCCACTTAACCCTTTCTCTCCTTTCACCATCGCGTCTCTTTCTCCTCGCTCTTTTTTCTCTTTCTTCTTCTTTTTTTTCTGCTCTTTCATCACATATTTATATACATATTTGTCTCTTGGTTTATTCTCCTTCTCTCTATATTCTTCTTTTTTTTCTTTATTTTTTCTTAATTTATAGTTAATTGTTTATATATTTTTTATTTTTTTCCTTTTATACGCAGTTAGGCCCAGCTGGGTATTACATATATCCCTAGGATTATTTAATTAATTATTTTATATTTAGATAGGATAGAATAAATATTTTATTATATAATTATCTTAGAATTAGATAAAATTTTATCTAAGATATTATTTTATTAATTTTTTCAAGAGATTGTAATCATCTAGAAGTACTCTGGGGAAGGCTATAAATAGACTTGTGTCCATAGCTTGTAAGCACACAAATTGCAATCAATTTGAGAGAAATTCTTGAAAGTTTAGGCTTTTCTTCAATCAATTTTTTGCTAATTTAACTTATTCAAGTTTTTCAAGAAGCAGGAGTCATCAAAAGTCTTGTCGAGCCAAGGAGCGGGGATCAACTTATTGGTAAGTCTGTGGCATTTTTCTTTTCCTTATTTTATTTTTTTCAGTTTTTATTTTTGCATTCTTTTTATAATTGTAGATTCAATTAAAGGGAGGGTTTTTTTTTAGGTGGTTAAGTTTCATTGCATACATTGAGTGGGTTATAGGAGTTGATTTGATCCTCCCCATACCCTCCCATGTCAACATATAGCAGGAATCCCTATGGGCCATTAATGATCTTGGTTAGAAGAGTATCGTGAAAGGAAGTATGAAAGTAACTAAATTTTAAATTCTTAAGCGAAAGAAAGGCGATTGATTTGATATGTGTTATGTAGGATATGAATCTAATATGATCGAATAATATTATTATTGGAAATGAAAGTTTTGTGAATATAAATCTGACGTGGTTTAGTGTTTGTGAATGAAATGAAGCAGCAAAACGTGAATATGGTTTATGTTTATATGAAGTGAAGGAATTAAATGGGTTTCTAAGTCAAAGCTGATTTTGTGAAAATTAATAACCGATCGGTTGTTTTACTATTTTTAACAACACTTTGAGTAAGTTATTACATTATGTGGTTCTTGTATCCTGACTGAGGTAGTATAATTCACCCAATTCACCATCTAATCTTTTCATATCATGACATTTAGGACTTCACTCCCGAATAATTAGAGATTTGCTAGGAGACCGTTTCATTTCATTTTACTTTATTTTCAATCAGTGCTTAAGGGTATTCATTTCTTTTACAATAAGTATTTATTTTAGGGGTTAGATACGTCTCATGGGCATTGAATATTTTAGAATAAGTATGTAGGGAATGTAATTTTTAAATCTTTACGAGTTTTCTACTCAATGTGTTTCTATGAATTATTTATCATCATATGGTAGAATGCGATCAAGACTCTGAATGAGAGTTCAGGTCATTACAGTAAGGATGTCAAAATTCTACAGCAATTTAAAACATGCATACAAATATCTATTTCCAAAATTTAAGAGAGACAGCATAACATATATCATTATTCACCAAAGATTAAGGAATACAGATATATTTATAACCATAAAACCACGACTAACACGCAGGTATAAATTTTTTTTAACATTTAATCTTAAAGCACGTATAATTATAAAATTAAATAAGTCTACAAGTATATATATTTAATTCAACAATGTAGGACATAAGCAAGCATGTATGTATACAGTTCATAAAATATAAAGGGAACACCTAGTTAAGAAATTTCCAAAAAACACATTTTACTCATGGATTCTCCTAATTTTTCTTTTTATTGTGATCGTATGATACTATTCTCACTGTTATCAAGGAAAGGAAAGGGGCCACACATGTATACTATTTGTCAGTAAAAGTACTTTGCACAAAATAGCACATTTAATTGTGCTTTATCACCACACTTTTTCCATCGAATTTTGGTGATAAACACACTCTTGAGCGGTGAAATTGGAAAATTATTAATTCAATCATAACAACATATAACAGTCAACCTACATTTTTAATCAAATTTTAAATTACACCTTAAGATTCTCATTTTCACCATTATCATATAAAGATCACACTTCGCCAACGGCAGTACTTTCTCAAAATTAACCGCTTAAATTCGTGTCTTAAATTTTAGTCATACACGCACACAACCCTTTAATGATAATCACAATAATTTTCACCAATTTCACTTTTCATGGAACTCAAGTAAACCACATAACTCTTTCTTTCACCACAAGTAACCATTATTCGTCACGATCCTTGACCCGCAAGGCATTTCAAAATTTATTGGCTAATTTATGAAATTAAAATTAAGCCTTTACTAATTTTATCAACCACACTTGCATTATTGAATTTGTAACTTACATGATACTTCACTATTTTAATGTTTCAGGTTACAACTTCGGACGAGACTTTAAGAACTTTAATTTATATAAAACTTTAATTTCAATATTAAGAAACACATGACCAAATTTATTTTCAAAAAATAGCCCCTAAAATGATATAATTGTCCATCAAATTTAAAAATGGTACTACTATATTCCTCAAAGTTTAACTAAAAATTTATTATTGTTATTTGGACTTAATTTCACAAATTTCATAAGGATATTGGTATGAAATTCAAAAATTACAAAATTAATAATTAATAGAAAATGGTTCAAAATCATGTTTTTAATACTGTCTCCCTTGGATAAAATTTCAGGTCTTAAGATTTTCTTAGTCGTAAAAGATTTTTCTTATGTGTATATATATTCCGTAATTAATTATATTACAAAATCTTGCTTAAACCCATCTTATTTTATCCTCGGTTATATTATTATTATTATTATTGAAATTTACATTGCAACATCTTGGCCCTTTTTAGAGTCTTGAACGTACACACACGATTACCAAATTAATGGAACCAATGAAGACATTAATTAAGTGCAGCAATTTAATTTAATATCTTCGTAAAACATTCATTGCATGTATTTACATTTCTTTTGACACCAATCATGAAGCAAATATGAACTACAAAATACACAAAAGATTTTAACCTCTATTCTTTACAACTTATTGGCACTTTTGGACTAGTATTTTTACTTATCAAGACTTTGATCTTAATTTTCTTAATCTGAAAAGGAATATAATGAATTTGGGTGAGGTTTTACTCGCTCAATAAGGATATAAATCCTATCATATTCCGAAACTAATTTATCTAAAGTTTTGTAAAAAACTTTCAACACTACATATGAAATGAATGAAAACATTTATTTATAAAACTTATTGAAATATTATGTTCCTATTTAAAATTCTTCTTGATAGTCTCATTATCATTTTTTGTTTCCTTGTTTTACCACATCCTACATCTACACTAAACTTAACAATATCAATTCCGGTTTCACTATCTTTCTTTTCTTTTCCTATATCATTATCATTTATTTCTCATACTTCTAATTTATTTTTCTTTTCATATTTCACAACTTCACATGCACAATACAAATATCGATACAAATATTTCCATTAAAAATTACCATCATTCACATATGCACAGTTTACTTCATAGATCCTTACGTTTCCTTTTCGTCCGTATATTAAGCTATATTTATTTTAGAGTTTCATTGCGCAATGTCGTTTTTACTGCTACCATTGAAGGCAATCGGATACTATAATCAATAAATCAATTACCAATTAGATCATATCCCTCCATTCACATAAGTTAATGAATACCAAATAATAATTTATCAAATAATAATGTTTCAACAATGACATCTAGTATGGAACTTCACAGTTATGCTTGCTGAAACATATATCTACAGTATGATTCACCATAACATCTAACCAAAATTAGCAATACACTTCTCCCTCTCTGGTACCTACTAGGCCTATTTTCTCGTCTTTTATTATTTTAAAGGTTTTATCTTTTCTTCTCTCCTACCTATAACTTCTTTACTATACATAATTTTTTTAAGTTGTATCATCTTATATTATTTTGGTTATATACATAAAGTTATTATGTTTTATTTTCTTTTATTGTTTTTTGGTTAAATTTCCATTGTATATTTACTTTATCTAAATTTATTCTTCAAATTCCGTTTCTTTACATCTCAAATATTTCTTTTATTGTTCTTCTCTCATCTTTATACTCAACTATACTTTCTTTTTCCTTATCTATCTAATTTTCTCATCTATTTGTTCTTCTTTTTAAGAATTCTTTATCTTAATTTCAGAAATTAAATTTTATTAAATCCTTTTCTTCTCTCAAAATTTATTCATTAAAATTTTCCCCCCATATAAGTATATATATTTATATACACAAACATATGCATACATATATATGGATATAATTATAATACATACACATTCTTTATCTAAGTTCATTCATTTATCATATTCTTTTACTTTTATAATTTACACTATGTTGTAAATTTTATGACCATAATTCTAAAGTTTATTATGTTAATTAAATGTACATATATACCATCATGCACTATTATTTACATTATTACATGTATATATATATATACATATTAAAACATACTTATATTGTTTTAATATTGCTTTAAACATATATATAGATTATACATACATATAGATTATTATTTTAAACATATATACACATACATGCATCTATATATATAGTTATATATATATACATATACACACACAAAGTATACATGCACTGTATCTATATTTTATGTTTCCCTCAATACATTTATACTTAATTCATGCATATAAACATACTTTCACATATTCCTCATTGTTTATATATATATATATATGTATATGTATCTCATATGCATAATATACATTACACCATATGAATCATATATAAATATAACTGTAACGGCCCCGGAAATTTATAATGTGTTGTGTATTAAAAATATCAAATGCGGAAGCGAAGTCAAAATTTGAATAACATCCCTTACACTAAAACCAAAAACGTGCTCACAAAATATAAAAGATCAAACTACCTAAAGGAGAAACTTGAAAGTAAAAGCTACGAATGTGACTATGGAGTCTTTAGGCGTCCCCTTCGTCGTCCTCCTGCGGAAACGGCTCGGGAACGATGTCCTCTTGATCTGAAATGATTAAATAAGGAATGAGCTACACTAGCCCAGTAAAGACATCACGATATCTCACTGTCACGGAGGTAAAGGTGGGTAGAAAACACAAAAAGACCAATGGAGCATAATTTACAACAAATCCTTTTATCGATAATAAAACCTTTACCATTTACCTACCTCGGTGAAATTTATAAAACAATATACGAAAGCAATAACATCATCATCATCATGAAAACCATATATATAAACTGTATAACATAATACCTATCAAGCTTTTCGTAATTCAATCGTTACACAACATATTTTCCTCATTTACCAGCCCACTAGTATCCATGGGGATCCATAGGGGTCCCGCTACCCGTTAACCCTTAACACTTGAAATCATATTCAAGGGCCGTCCCCATACCCCGTCCGGTATGGGCGCCAAACCATAGACCTCATTACCCCGTCCGGTATGAGGGTGAAACGGGCCGTCCCCATACCCCGTCCGGTATGGGCGCCAAAACATAGACCTCATTACCCCGTCCGGTATGAGGGTGAAACGGGCCGTCCCCATACCCCGTCCGGTATGGGCGCCAAAACACATAAGATCTCCATACCCCGTCCGATATGGGAGACCACAATCCCGGTAGGGTTCCCTACGGACCCGGTCCGTCCACCATCTCCCAGGATATCTAGTCAGGCTGACCACATTATACCATTACCCATTTACATAATTTTTCATTCTCTTTTTCCTCAGTCAGCATCATTAATCCACATACAAACAAGCAAAACGGTAATTTATGCCAAACAGACAACATACAGCATCAATATCCCAGTCATTCAATCCATAATCAATAAAACAGTAAAATATGCACACGAAACTATAAAATGAAAACATCAAATCTCATACTGCATTTAAAACTGTAAACAGGCCAAATAACAGTTAACCGACAAACACACTAGACTCGGGCTCCATTAGCTACCTTAAGCAATTTCACACATTCGTTGATTCATGAAATACCGTTTTATCATTTATTGAACTTTAAGACCGTGATAGGAAATAGGGTGAGGGGTCCTTACTCGTTTCGGGGTCCGAACACGGCTTCACAGTGCGCTTGCAGGCTATCCCTAATTTTCCCTGAATTTTTCCCGGAGAACTGAAACGCACTACTGGTACCTGCACGTATTCCAAAAAAAATTCCAAATTAGGCCCAGGGCCCCTTTCGGCCAATATCGCAACTCCGGCACGACGTCTCCGCCGTGCTCCGGCGGCGGTTCGCCTCGGGTTGGCCGTTTTCGGCCGTTTCTGGCCAAATTCGGCCACACTCGCATTGGTTCCTGCGATAAAACAACCCTACCGCCCTCGGGGGGTCGAAAATTTACGGAAAACCGAAGCTTACCGGCGGCGGTGCACTTGGGTGCGGCGGCTCTCCGGTGAAGTTCGTGTTTTGGTGATTCGGCTCCGGTCAACCTGTAGAGAAAAGAATGGTGATCACGGTGATATAAAAATTGCATTAAACGGAGGCCGGAAAGGGCCTCATCGAAGGCAAAAACCGAGAAGGGGCGCGGCGGCGCCGCTGGCTTTCGGCCCTATTTTTCGGCTGTTTGGCTGGGATTTTGGCTCCGATTTGGCCACTAGGGAAATCAGCGTGGAAAAACGAGTCGGGGGTATGAAATTTACCTCGATCGGCGGTCAAAAATCCCTCCGGTGCGGCGGCGGGTGGCGGCGGCCGGCTTCTGGTTCGTCTTCTCCAGCGAGGGCAGGCGGCTAGGGTTTGGGGTCTGGTGTGGGGGTCTTATTTATACCCTTTTGCCTTTTGATCTCAGCCGTCCATTTTGTTTTAATCTGGACCGTCCGTTTTTGATTAAATCTGGGCCGTTCGTGTGATTAAATCTGGGCCGTCCATGCGCGCGATTGATCTGGGCCGTCCGATCGTGCGCACGCGGATCGCCAACGTGGCCCGTTCCCGGTCGACGTGGTTTTTCCACGTGGCAGGTCCTGGTTGGCCAGGCCTGCTGACTGGGCCTGCTGACGTGGCATGCACGTTTTTTTTTTTTTTTTTTTTCCTTCTTCAATTTCCCCGGGCGCTACAACTCTCCCCCTTTAAAGAAATTTGGTCCCCAAATTTGCCTCGCTACTCTTGATCGAATAGATGGGGATATTGAGCCCTAAATTCTGATTCCAGTTCCCAAGTAGCCTCCCTGGGCGTGTGGTTCTGCCACACGACTTTTACAAATGATATTTCCCGGTTGCGGAGTATTCTGCTCTCTCGGTCCGTGATACCGACCGGTACTTCTTCATAAGACAAGTCATCTTGGAGTGGAAGCGGTTCATGAGCCAAGACATGAGAAGGGTCCGGATTGTACTTACGTAGCATAGATACGTGAAACACATTATGAACCCGGGAGAGCTCAGGAGGCAGTGCAAGTCTGTAGGCAGTGGTACCAATCTTGTCTAAGATTTCAAAGGGTCCAATATATCTGGGGTTTAATTTTTCCCTCCTGTCGAACCTACTAATTCCCTTGAAGGGAGTGACTTTAAGAAACACCCGGTCGCCTTTCTCAAAGGCCAGGTCTCTCCTCCGAGTATCAGCATAACTCTTCTTTCTACTCTGAGCTGTCTGGATGTTCTTCTTGATCTTAACTATCTTGGACGTGGTTTCTTCTACCAAATCTGGGCCAAACAATTTTCTATCGTCCACTTCTTCCCAACAGATCGGTGACCTGCACGGACGCCCGTATAGCGCCTCGTATGGGGCCATGCCGATGCTTGCTTGGTAACTGTTGTTGTAAGCAAACTCTATCAGGGGTAGGTGGTCGTCCCAATGGCCCCCGGAGTCAAGGACACAAGCTCGGAGCATATCCTCCAGCGTACGAATTGTCCTCTCTGATTGTCCATCGGTTTGGGGGTGGAAAGCAGTACTAAGAGACAGCTTTGTTCCCATAGCTTGCTGGAAACTATTCCAAAACCGAGAAGTGAATCTGGGATCCCTATCGGATACTACTGTTATTGGAACTCCATGCAGTCTGACTACCTCTCGAATATACATTCTTGCCAACTTGTCCAAAGGATCAGTCATTCTGATGGCCAGGAAGTGGGAAGACTTAGTGAGTCGGTCAATAATTACCCATATAGCATCATGTCCCGATCGTGCCTTGGGTAGTCCCGATACGAAGTCCATGGTGATGTGTTCCCACTTCCACTCTGGAATCGGTAAAGGCTGAAGTAACCCGTCCGGGCGCTGATGTTCTGCTTTGACCTGCTGATATACCAAGCACTTAGATACAAAGTCGGCTATATCTCTCTTCATCCCATTCCACCAGAACCGAGGTCGCATAGTTTGGTACATTTTCGTACTTCCTAGATGCATGGCGAACCTTGAACTATGGGACTCTGTCATGATATCTCTTTTTAACTCACTGTCGTCTGGGACACACACCCTGTCCTTGAAACGAATCAATCCGTCGGCAGATATCTAAAATTCTGAGCTCACTCCCTGTTCTGCATTCTTCTTGCGGGTTACTAGGGCGGGGTCGACTGACTGGGCTTCTTTTATTCTTTGGATTAACTCGGGTTGGACTGCTAGGTGGCCCAAACATGTGACTCTCTTCAGGTCTCGCAGGCGAACCTGCTGTGTAGCCCCAATGGACCTACATTCTGAAACCATCAGATGGGCTAGGGTGCCTGCACTTTTCCTGCTGAGAGCATCGGCCACCACGTTGCCCTTACCTGTATGGTATAGGATGTCACAATCATAGTCCTTGAGGAGTTCCATCCACCTTCTCTGACGCATGTTGAGATCCTTCTGAGTGAAGATATGCTTCAAACTCTTATGATCGGTGTAGATCTGAAAGGTCTCTCCATACAAATAATGGCGCCAGGTTTTCAAGGCGTGTATGATTGCGGCAAGCTCCAAGTCATGGGTGGGATAGTTCTTCTCATGATTCTTTAGCTGTCTAGACCCATATGCTATAACATTTCCATGCTGCATTAGGACACAACCCAGGCCCAGATAAGAGGCATCACTATAAACTGTGTACCCTCCTGATCCACTCGGTAGAGCCAGCACTGGTGCAGTAGTCAGTCGCTTCTTCAACTCTGAAAAACTCCTCTCGCAGTTCTCATTCCATTCAAACCTTGCATTCTTCTTTGTGAGTCGGGTCAGAGGAGCTGCTAGACTAGAGAACCCTTCGACAAACCGACGGTAATAACCTGCCATCCCTAGGAAACTGCGAGTTTCCTTAACTGTTGTCAGCCTTTCCCAACCAAGTACCGCTTCAACCTTTTCGGGGTTTACCGACACCCTTTCCTTCTATATAACATGTCCTAGGAAGGCGGTTTGTTCGAGCCAAAATCCACACTTGCTCAACTTCGCATACAACTTCTTTTCCCTGAGTACCTGTAGGACTTGGGCAAGATGATGAGCATGTTCTTCCCTACTTTTTGAGTAGACTAAGATATCATCGATGAACACGATGACAAATTGATTCAAGAATTCTCTGAAGATTCTGTTCATTAGATCCATAAAGATGGCCGGGGCATTGGTTAGCCCAAACGGCATAACCAGGAACTCATAGTGTCCGTACCTGGTTCGGAATGCCGTCTTGGGGATGTCTTCGGCTCTCACTTTTACCTGATGGTAACCTGATCGTAGATCTATTTTGGAAAAGACCTGTGCACCCTGCAACTGATCGAAAAGGTCATCAATCCGGGGAAGAGGGTACTTGTTCTTAATTGTTACCTTGTTTATCCTTCTATAATCAATGCACAGTCTCAACGTTCCATCCCCTTTCTTTGCAAAAGTAACCCCGGCACCCCATAGGGAAATGTTGTGTCTAATGAAGCCACTGTTTTGTAGCTCAGTGATTTGTTTCCTTAGCTCTTCCATCTCGATGCGGCTCATTCGGTAAGGAGCTACCAAGATGGGCTGGGTTCCTGGCTGTAAGTCTATGGTGAACTCGACCTCTCTGTCCCCTGGTAGACCGGGCAGTTCATTCGAAAATACGTCTGGAAAGTCTTGAACTACTGGAATCTCTTGGATACAAACTTCTTTCTTGGGTTTACCTAGTTAGAGAAAATACAATATTAAGGCACTGGGAATTAAGAAGAAAAGAATTTACCATTAGGGGAAATCAGTACCGAATAATTTTATTAACTTGTAAATGGCTCCTCGTTGGGAGGATTAAATACAATCTTTTTGTTAAAGCAGTCTATGGTGGCGTGATACGCCGCTAGCCAATCCATTCCTAGGATTACATCAAAATCCCCTGTGTCTAACCCTATCAGGTCTACCCTCAATTTCCTATCTGCTATCTCCACGGCACAT
>NW_019014616.1:0-11214 GCF_000150535.2 Carica papaya | reverse complement strand
TTCCCAAAAACTCTTAAGTAACTTCTTACAATGTATCATGTTTCTCACCATGTCCATAATGGTTTTATTTTTTCTTTCTACCACTCTGTTTTGTTGAGTAGTGTACCTAGTCATTAACTGATGCTTAATTCTATGTTTTCTCAAGAACTCATCACAAACAATATATTACGTGCCTCCATCAGTTCTTAAAGTTTTGAAAGAGTAACAACTTTGTCTTTCAATACATGTCACAAAATTCTTAACTATTCCACATGCATCTGATTTATGCTTTAAAAAATACACATGTTTTTCTACTAAAATCATCAAAGAAAGTAATAAAGTACTTGTTACCTCTATTAGAAGGAACATCCAAATAGCATTAGTCTGAATGCACAAGCTCGAGTTGACTTTTGGCTCTCTATGCCTACTTTATAGGGAATGGATCTTTGTGCTTCTTTCCCAAGACACAATGTTCACAAAGTTGGTCAGGAACTTAAATAGTTGGTAAGCCTGAAACCCCCATTTATTTGTAAGAAATTTTATGCTCTTAAAATTTAAGTACCTGAGCTACATATACCATAGCCAATTATCATCGAGAAACATAGAATTACAGTGAAAGACATTACTAAAATTGATCTGCATCAGAAATAAACAGTTGGATGACATTTTTGTCTTCAGGATCATTCCTTTCTTTGTATCAATTAAAGTGCACCCATGTTTGTTGAAACACAAATCATAACATTTTTCTGCTAATTGTCCCACGTTTAATAGGCTTTGACAAATAGTAAGAGCATAGTAAACTTCATAAATATAATATGCAGACTCATTCTTCATTTTAATGGCGATTTTCCCTTTTCCTAAAATTAGGACTTCATGGTTGTCGCTTAGTTTCACTATCGAACAAAACAATTCATCTAACTCAGAGAATACTTTGTTGATTTTTTTAACGTGTGGGCTTAATTTGGACCTTAGTATGCATATTAGGCTGTCAATTTAATGGGCTCGTTTAAAAATGATCAAATATGGTTAAATAATCGGATTTAAGTATGAGCTTATAATTTATACATATCATTTTTGTAATATTCTCATTGTATGATAGGCAAAATGAAAATTATAAAAGTTAGTCGATATAAAAGACGGTTATGGTCCCCGAATCAAAAGATTGTCATTTTGTTTTTCTGAAATCCCATCATAAAAAAAATAGTTTCAAGGCGCTGTATTGATTCAGAAGATCTTACGCAATGGATTCAGATATGCTTTCAATTATATTTTTCTTTAATTCAGTTCAAGGATACATGTTTAATTTTTTATAAATTTATGGATTTGAAAAGAAATAATGTTCTAACAATTGGCATCAGAGCCATTTCTCGTATTGAATTTTTTGATAAAGTTTTTTTTGTTTTTTGTTATGTAATTTTGGATTTTAAATTCAAAACTTTAGATTTTGAATTAAAAATTTTAGAGTTTGGATTTGTTTTTATTTAGTTGAACATATATATATATATATATATTAAGAAATATATATTAAGAAATTAAGTATTGTATATGTATATATATATTTTAAGCATGTATGTATATATATATATATATAATAGAGTTGCGACCGACCGCCACCGCATGAGAAAGAAAATTTGGCAGTTTACAACCATTCGACTACCAAATTTAGTCCGTAACGGCTAAACTAAATTTAGTTTAAAAATATTTAAAAGGCAGCCGTTACAGATTGTATGAATTTAATTTACTATTTAATTTTTAAAAAAAATTAAAAGGGTAAGAGTTTTGGGTTTGATGGATTGTTTATGTTTAAGTTTTAAAAATTACAATTATGTGGGCTTGGTCCACAAGAAGAGAAAATGTCCAATCGGCTAGCCCAAAACCCAGGCCCATTTGGGATGGGCCAATCCAGTCCAGACTCAACTCGGCTCGGACCAGATGGGTGTTGACCCAACCCAGTCAACGATCAATGCTTGATCGGTCAATGGTCAATGCTTGATCGATCAACGGTCAATGCTTGATCAATCAACGGTCAACTTTTGAAAAAAAAATAAAGAGTATTTTTTGGTCATTTTATGGTTGATTTTCTTCCTAATTCAATTTAAATTTGGTTTTAATTTTGAATTTTAATATTGGTATGTGCATATACATATTGAAATAGCTTAATTTACACAACATGTCACGAAAATGATCTCTCTTATGGATAATTTATTTATTTCATAATGTACACAGTTGTATGGGTATAATTTATGTGAATGTTAATTAGCCTAAAAGAAGGTTAATATTTAATATTATTACATTCTATTTTTATGGTAATGAATATGTGACAGTTATTCAATATGACATGTGAACTTTAAATCATGTCAAAGGTTTGATGTATTTCTATTGTCTGTATTTAATTTCTGTTACAAGGTACTACTTACAAGTTAATATTCTGTCCAAAGATAGAGTGTTAATGGAGTGTTTGGTATCTTAAGATGGGAATATATCTTTATTTAAAATTCATTATTAAATTTTATAATTTATAGTTTTATCTGAGTATTAATTAAATTATTTTGGTATGTTTTCTGTTCAGCTTCCTTTTCTACTGGAAGTATCACCGCAAATATTAATTATATCCCAATGTTGAACGGCACAAATTTCAAGCAATGGAATAATAGTGTTCGATTTGTGCTTGGAGTTATGGATATGGATTGGGCTTTACAGGTTGATCAACCCGATCTGATTACTCCTAATAGCACCCCTAAGGAAAAGAAGGAGTTTGGAAGATGGGATCGGTTAAACGTATGAGTATGTTGGTTATGGAATAAGCTATTCTAGAGATTTTTCGAAGCACTATGTCCGATGAGATCATAACAGCTAGAGATTTTTCCTATTCTCTATAACAACATTTCACTAGAAGTGATAAGGTCGAAGCATGTACACTTATGTCGACTCTTGTTTCCATGAGCTATAAAGGAAATAGAAACATTAGAGAGCACATAATGGAGATGTCACATGTGCATGTAAAGCTCAAAGCACTTAGAGTGGAATTGTTAAAAGAAGTACTTATGTATTTTATTTTGATTTCTCTTCCGCTACAGTTTAATCATTTAAAGGTGACATACAACTGTCAGAAAGAATCTTAAAATCTGAATGAACTCATTTCACATTGTGTTCAAGATGAGGAAATGTTCAAGTATGATAGGACAGAGAGTGCTCATTTAGCAATGATCCCAAAGAATAAAAAAAACAAGAAAAAGTAAATAGGTAAATCTGTTGCGGTCCTAGTACAATAAAAGAAACAACACAAGGCTTAGACAGAAAATGTTTGTTTCTTCTGTAAAGCTCCGGGACACCAGAAGAAGCAATGCGTTAACTATCATACGTGGCGCGTAAAGAAAGGGTTGCCTCTATTGCCACAAGCCAAGTGATGGTGCCATATTCATTTATGTGGGTGATGGCAAACCAGTCGAGGTGGAAGTAATTAGAAAATTTAGATTGTTGTTAAGGACTAAATTTTATTTAGATTTAGAAGAGACTTTTATTGTACCATCATTTAGATGAAATGTGATTTCAATTTCTGTTTGGAAAAATTTGGTTATTCATGTTCATTTGGAAATTAAAAATTTAGTATTTTTCTTAATTCAAATTTGGTTGATTTTGGTTCTTTATCAGTGCATGATAATCTTTATTTGCTTGATACAATTGCTTTTTATAGTGAATCCTTACATGTTGGTATAAGAGGTATAATGAGAAAATTAACCAATGAGGACTCTGCTTCTTTATGGTATAAGAGATTATATCACATCTCCCAAAGGAGAATTGAGAGACTTATGTCAGACAAAATTCTAGCTCCCCTTGACTTTTCAAATTTTGATAGATGTGTTCATTGTATCAAGGAAAAACAGATAAACATTAAGAGATTAGGTGCCAACAGAACTATGGACATATTAGAACTCATTCATATAGATATTTGTGGACCATTTCCTATGGCTTCTTGGAATGGTCAACAATATTTCATAACGTTCATAAATGATTATTCAAGATATGGCTACCTATATTTCATTCATGAAAAGTCCGAGTCTCTATATATGTTTAAAAGTATTAAAGCAGAAGTTAAAAATCAACTTAACAAAAGGATTAAGACTGTTAGATCTGACTGTGGTGGTGAATATAATAGTAGATCTGACAGATCAGGTGAACAGTGTTCAGGGCCGTTTGCTCGATTTCTAGAGGAATGCGGTATCGTCCTACAGTACACTATACCAGGTTCTTCTAGTATGAATGGTGTTGTTGAATGGAAAAATAGAATACTTAAGGATATGATAAGGAATATGATTAGTCATTTTATCTTACTTGAATCACTATGGGGAGAAGCATTAAAGACCGTAACTTATTTACTCAACAGAGTTCCAACTAAAGCAACTACAAAGACCCCTTATGAGCTTTGGATGGGCAACAAGCTTAGTTTGAGATATTTACACATTTGGAGATGTCCAGCTAAGACTAAGCCTTATAGGTCATAGGAAAAGAAACTGGATTCCAAGACAGTTAGTTGTTATTTTGTTGGTTATTCTAAGTGATATAGGGGTTACAAATTTTATGATCTCACTGTTAAAATAATTTTTTAGACGAAAAATGTCCATTTCTTTGAGAATGTTGAGTTCATGGGGGAGAAAGAGTTCGCGACCTTGTTTTTGAAGAGGAATGGGTCAATATTCCTATTCCCTCAGGTGCTCTTGACAATGATCAGTATCAAGTTCTTATACCTAACAATGTCATAGTATCTCCCATTCCTATTCAGGAAATTATTTCTGAAGCACAAACTTCACACCCTCAAGAACTTACGTCATTAAAAAGATCAACAAGAGAGAGAAAAAGTGTAATACCAGATGATTATATTGTATATCTCCAAGAACATGAGTTTGACATTGGCATGGTAGAAGATGATCCTATCAACTTCTGTCAAGCCATGGAAAGTTCTAACTCTCGTAGGTGGATTGATGCCATGAATGAAGAAATAAAATCCATGAAGGATAATGACGTTTGGGATCTTGTCCCATTGCCTACGGATGCGAAATTCATTGGTTGCAAATGAATATTTAAGATCAAGAGGGATTCGAAAGCTAATGTGGAGAGGTACAAGACCCGTCTTATCGCTAAAAGCTTTACATAAAAAGAAGGCATCGATTACAAAGAGATTTTCTCTCCGATTTCATTGAAATAATCTTTCAGGACTATAATAACTTTAGTGGCACATTTCCATCTTGAGTTACATCAGATGGATATTAAAACAACATTTCTCAACGGTGACATTGATGAGATGATTTATATGGTGCAACCAGAAAACTTTATATCTGAAGATGCACAGCAAATGGTTTGCAAACTAAAGAAATCCATCTATGAACTTAAACATGCTTCCTGTCAATGGTATCACAAATTTCATCAAGTCTTCATCTTGTTTGGTTTTGAGATTAATTTATTAGAAGATTGTGTATACTATAAGTTTAGTGAGAGTAAATATATTTTTTCTGGTTTTATATGTCGATGACATATTACTTGCTAACAGTGATATAAGCTTATTATACGAAACCAAGAGATTTATGACAACGAAATTTGAGATGAAAGATCTTGGGGATGCCTCTTTTGTATTAGGGATCCAGATATACTAAGATCGCTCTCGAAGTATTCTTGGATTATCATAGAAGAGCTATATCGAAAAGGTTCTTAAAAAGTTTAACATACAGGATTGTAAACTAGGAGACACCCCTATGTCTAAAGGAGATAAGTTTACTCTAAGTCAATGCCCCAAGAATAATTTAGAGATTACGGAGATGCAAAAGATTCCTTATGCTTCTACTGTAGGGAATCTTATGTATGCACAAGTTTGTACGCGTCTAAATATTGCATACATTGTTGGAATGTTAGGTATATATTTAAGCAATACAGGTATGGATCATTAGAAAGTAGCCAAATGTGTCATGCAGTATCTACAGAAAATAAAAGATTATATGTTCACATACAGGAGGTCAAATTAGTTGGAAATCGTTGATTATTCTGATTCTGATTTTGCCATCTGTTAAGACAGTAAAAAATCTACATCATGGTATATTTACTTGCTTACTGGGGGAGCTAGTTCCTAGAAGAGTGCTAAACAAACACTTATAACTTCTTCTACTATGGCAGTAGAGTTTGTAACTTATTATGAGGCATCCAATCATGGAATATGATTGCAAATTTTTGTCACTAGACTACGTATTGTTAATGGCATAGAAAGACCATTAAAGTTATTTTGTGACAATAAATCTGTAGTTATGTATTCCAACAACAACAGGAATTCGACAAAATCAAAGCATACAGATATTAAGTTCCTTATTGTTAAAGAAAGAGTTCAGAGTAAACAGATATCGATAGAGCACATTGGAACAAACTCTATGATTACGGATCCACTCACTAAGAGATTACCACCTAAGGTCTTTCATGAGCACACTGCTCATGTGGGTGTTGTATTTCTAAATTATGTGTAGTTTCAATGGGAGTCTTGTACCATAGTTTCATTTATTTTGTAAGGCATGTCACAAATTATGTACTTTAGCTCAGTTTATAAATATATGGTTTTATTTAAGTTTTTGGTTTTTGCATTTATGTTTATATATATTATTATCTCTGATTTTTTTACAGTTGATATCACTAAGTTTAAGGTATAACTAGTTAGAAATAGGTATGTTTAGATCACATAGCATGTAATTTCAGTGCTGCACATCCATGTTTGATCCATGTCACTTGGTTATACTGATATATGTGACCATTGATGGGTTTATCTACATTAACTGTAGCAAAGGCCGCTTTAATCCTATGTTTTTATGATTGATGGACGGGATTGTTTGGTGATGCATTCAGGTATTGACAGCACAGTTCTGAGTACTCTTACGGTTATTAACGCATAGTTAAGGTGCCACATAAAGCTCAAGTGGAGATTGTTGAATTTTTTAATGTGCGAGCTTAATGTGGACATTAGTATGCATATAAGGCTGTCAATTTAATGGACTCATTTAAAAGTGATCAAATATAGTTAAATAATATTGGGTCTAAATGCATCAGGTTTAAGTATAGGCTTGCAATGTGGAGATACTATTTTTGTAATATTCTCATTTTATGATCGGTAAAATAAGAATTGCAAAAGTTAGTCGATATAAAAGACGGTTATGGTCCCCAAATCAAAATATTATCATTTTTTTTCCTAAAATCCTGTCACCAGAAAAAATTAGTTTCAAGACGCTATATTGATTCGAAAGATCCTACCGCTAGACGTAAACAAATCTTCTGCAATGGATTCAGGTATGCTTCCGATTATATTTCTCTTTAATTCAGTACGAGGATGTATATTTAATTTTTTAAAGATCTACGGATTTGAAAAGAAATATTGTTCTAACGTACTTTCTTATTTCCACTCAGATGATTGCTACAACCTGAATCTAATAACCACTAACTATTGTTACTTCCATTGTTATCACGAGTTGCCATCAATAAGGTCTCTACACTATTATTTTGGGTTACTTTGACCTGATTTTCTCTATATTCTAATCTCGTTGCACGACACTCACTATTATAATGATCATATTTTTTTGCAATTATAGCATTGAATAAGTGATTTACACTCTAATTAATAATGATCATATTTTTTGTATTTATGACGTGGGTGCGAGGCTTACCTTGAGAAGATTCATTCTTTGTTGCACCTTATCTTAAAGTCGTTCCAAAATTTTCTCCTCCTCAATCACTGAGATTTGAGCCTCTTAGACTATGTTGTAATCCAAGCGTCTCATCCTTTAAATTTAATTTAGCCTTTAAAGCTTGTTCTATTGTGCTTGGAGACCTTTCATTCATCCACATCTCTCATGACTCTAATGAAGCTTGTAAGTCATTAAGGGTCATGGTGTCTAAGTTTTTAAACTCTTCAATGGCTATCACCACATAGTCAAATCGACTTGACAACGTACGTAAGATCTTCTCCATGACATCTCTCTCATTTATTTGGTCTCCATTATTCTTCATCTCATTTATTAATTTCTCCATTTGTGAAAAATAATCACAAATACTTTCGTCTTTGTGTTACTCCATTAGCTCGAACTGTATTTTCAATCCTTGTAGTCGAGTTCAATTGACTGGATCTACACTTTCATATGTTTTGAGTAAAATATTCTAAGCCTTTATTATTGTTTTGGCATGGAATACTTTTCTAGGACCGAAAACTCCACAGATTGACAAATTAAAAATAAAGCCTTCTCATTTAACGAATGATCACGAACTAAGTCTTGTAAACTTGCTGTTGACGACTTTTCCTTTTCAGCAAAAGCATTATCTAAAATTTTGCCATAACCATTGCGTCTCAAATACAGCTCCATTAAGTGCTTCCGTATCACAAAATTATTTTTGCTGCCAAACTTAGAAATTGATGACTGTACTTGTTGAATTTAAACTCCTGTTGTTGAATTAAAAGTTATATTGTTCAAACCTTATGCTCTCATATTAGATGTTGGCAATTTGATTTTGTTATAATTTCTTAGAGAATAAATTTATAAATTAAAAAAACATTCAATATTTTATTAATAGAAAGAACATAAATTTTACAAGACTTACAATATAAAATCTCATACTTTAAACTCGTTATGCATTAGCTTGTTGAAACTAATAATTCTCATTTAATTTTTTTTACCTTATGTCTCAACTATTTTTCTTTCTCACACTTGTTTGTATTTTCTCTTTTGCCTAAATCTATTTATATAAATAGAAATGTTTTCGTTTTCCCTTCAATTCTTTATTGTTGTCGGTTCACATTTTTCATATTTATTGTTGATGTTCTTGCATTTCCCATCTTTATTGTTGTTGTTCCTCTCTTTACTACTACTACCTCACCTTCTCCTCTTTATTGTTTAATTAATGTAAGTTTTAATTTTCAACATTAATTAAATCAAGTTTAAATGTCCTACAAATTCTCTAACTCACTTCTTCTTTCTACCTAACTATTATGTACAAAAATGAAGAAATTTAGTTGATGGAAGACACCTTGAAGAAGAATTTGTACTCTTTTTATAGATGAGAGGAATTTAAGACAATTAAATGTATTGATAACTGTTTTTATTATTGTAGTTTAATACCCATAATATACAATAATTCTATAATTTATTTTAAAATTATCCATTCCATTAAGGTACTTTTTTCTTTATAACGATAACTTATTATTTTGAGTATCTTTTAAATTTGCTTCAACCGTTATAAATAGATTAGAAAATAAAACATTAGGGTAATAGGTCATCCACTTAATTGCTGAAATTAACAATATATATAATACAAAAATACTTCTGTTAATAAAATATATATATATATATATATAATACATGCACATAAAAAAATATTTTTTAAAAATAAAAAACATACTTTTAAGATATGTATACGTATACAAATTGCAGATACATGGACATATATATATATACACACACAACACAAACTTATATATATTATATACAAACACACAAAACAGATTTAGAGCCTTTTAAGAGGACACAATTATAGCAATCACAGATGGAGAGGTGAAGAGCAGCAGCTGTGACTGTATAAGTCGAGCTCTGGAAGAAGGGAAAAATGGCGAGAAGAGGCATTCAACAATATACTTTTGTGTATATGTATATATGCACATATATTATTGTTGAATATACTTTTTAATAATGAGAATCTATTTGATCATTTTCCTAGAGAACTATAACGACTGCTAATAAATAAATTATAAATAAGCCGGAATTAATTACAACTATATTAGTTTTAAAATTTTTAGATTAGTTTTAAAAAAATAAAAAATTATAAGTTGAAGAAACATGACAATTTCCTTTAATAAATTATTCAAACAATTAATCAAATGCAAAGAGATAATTTTTATTTTCCAAGAAAACTTACAAAACCTAAATATAAATGGTCAGAGAAAAAGAAAGCAAAAATGATTTCCATAGTTGCAACGAGCGAAATGGGAGCAGTCTAAACTGTGAAAATAGGATTGTGAAAAAGCAATAAAAGCATCGTTATAACATCTCAGATACCAAAGAGTAAAAGGGAGCCAACTATCAAATAGTTATGAGTGCAAATAACAAGTTCATCATTTAAGTGGAAGATAAAAATCCTTTACAAAGTGCTCTAGGTTCAATATTTACATCAGACCATAATTTAGCAAACTTAGGTATCCAAATACAAAATAGAGTTCTTATAAAATAATTACATTAGAATGCAAATTTAATTATTGCACTCGAATTATATACTAGAGTTTTTGTAACACCCCAAAATAAATTGTATGTACTTTCAAATTTATAAATATAATTTTTTTATTTAATTTAGAGTAAAAATGAAGTAAAATTGATTGAGAATTAACTTGAAAATAATTTTAGAAAAAAAGGGTGAAAATTTGGGTTATGTGAGTATTTTTAAAAGAAAAATAAAAAAACAGGGGTCAAAATACAATTTAGGAAAGTTTCGCCACGGCAGACGCTCGGTCAGCAGGCCCGGTGAATCAGGATGCGATGCATGGCAGCGAATGCTGACGCGGTGCCACGCGGACGATCCGTGTGCCCGCGATCGAACGGTCCAGATCTGTTCCCGCGCACACAGATGGCCCAGATGCGTTCCCTCCTCAAACGTGATCGGACGGTCAGATTTGAACGTGATCAGACAGCCCAGAGTGGATCGCGATGGACGGTCTAAATTAGATCGCAATGAATGGTCCAGATTCACTCCCTATTTAATCGCGATCGGATGATTTAGATCAAACGCGATGGACGGCTCAAATCAAAAGCAGACTGATATAAATAACCCCACATCCACACCAAATCCTAACCCTAGCCGCCAGACCTCCTCGCCGAAGAAGAAGACTCGGCCACCAGAAAAACACAGTCGTCGCCGCATCGAACTTTTTTCGACTGCCACAAGAGGTAAAAATTTCTCCTTTTGCTCGAAATTCAATTTTAAGCACACCCATGGCCAAATCGGAGCAAAAAGATCAGCCAATTGACCAAAAGCGTCGGCGAAGGCCGGCGGTGCCGCCGCGAGGAATTTCACAAAACTTCTCCGATGAGCCCCTTCCCAATTCCCGTTCTGTGTAATTTTTCTACCGTTATGATCACCATGTCCTTCTCTACAGGTTGACTAAAGCAATACACCTAACCACAACGTGAGCCGAAGGCGCCGTCGCACCGGAGAACTCTACTGCCGGTGAGT
>NW_019014615.1:1367476-1382605 GCF_000150535.2 Carica papaya | reverse complement strand
TTTGTTTTCTCAATATTTTCAGAATTCTCATTCCAATAGTTAACTAAACATTCTAATAAAATTTTCTCTTTGGGATTGTTGGCTCTCAACAAGCAAATGTAATTGAGTTATAACCCTTGTTCAAGAAGAATATCGATCACGACACTCAAATATCTTACCGACACAACGATTTATGTTGACAAGAATGAAACTCTACCAATACTAAACTCGTGATCTTGATTTCAACATATATTTCATTTCTCATATTCACCGCAACACATAATATAAGAGTCCGTTTTTATTCTTTAAATGATCGTATTTATCTATGCATCATCAAACATATATCACTAAGGACTTTGAGATTAAAAGAAAATAATAGTACACAAATGCAAATAAATCAAAACATAAACTTATCAATGCAAAAATAATACAATGGATCCTCTGATGTAATTGACGATGATCATGTTTTTGCAACAACAAAACCATCATCGATAAGTTTGACAAATTACAATATTCAGTATATTGTTCCTTCACTTTCTTCATCAAATTCAAAGACTCTCTCCAACTTACTTCAACTCACAAGTAATTGGAATTAAGATTAGTTTAATTGATGTGGGGCCTTCAAATATTCATTAATAGTAATTTGTATTACTAGGAATTTTGTTTTTCTAGTGTTGGATTTAGTTAAATTTGAAGTTTAATTAAATTAGCTTGATGAGAGCATGAAGGATCACCATCTCATCACTCGTGTTATATAATGAATTTTCCATTAAATATATAAAAACAAAACGTGGGTGTGGTGCGTTTAAGAAGCTGGTTATTGTTACAACAACGCAGTAATCCAACAAATTTAAATCTTATTTAATCTCAAAATCAACAGATATAAACACAAACACGAAAGTTGTTGAAAAGAAACAAATTATTTTATCTAATTGTTATAATCAATTTACACAGAAACAGGTTTCTATCAATGATACTCCTTCAGATAAACTCTCCTTAAATGGTATCAAGATTGCGTTATGATTTACGTTCTTGAATATATACTATAATATATATTTTGTGCTTAAACCTACTAGTTTAGTTTATTTTAAATTTAGAAAATATTATTTGTGACAAATTTTTGAATGCACCTGTAAGAAATAGGATGACCAACCAATTAGATAATTCGAGTAAAAAAAAAAAAAAATTTCTGCGTAATATTAATAAATATATATATTTGAATTAGTTTTGACGAATAAGAAAATTATGTGATCTTTAGTTGATAATTTAACTTGATTGATGTACTTGTTTTAATTGAATTGGAATTATTAGTAAGACAAGGAACTTGTAGATTAAAAGCCTCAGCCCAAAGCAAAACAAACGTGCCCATTTAAACTCGAAATAAACATTCTCAGCCCAGAAATACCAAAAGCCCACTCACAATCCAAGAGGCAAAACGGTATCGTTTAAGGTCTTGACTATTCTTCCTCCTGTTTCCCAGAGAGGAAGAGTGAGGTTTGAAAAAACGAAATAAAACAGGGAAAAGTAAGGAGCAGGTGAAGTGGAGGGCCACAATTGACGGTGAGCTGGTGAAGAAAGAAATTAAATTACTAACCATTAATTAATTTCTGGTCTCTCTGTTTTTCTCTCTCTTTCCCACTTTCCTGTTCTTCTCCTTCACCCCTCCAAACTCTCCTCTCAGTGTCATATACCTTCACTCACCCACACATATGTATAACCCAGTACAAAGTAAGGTTAAAAATAGCCAAAGCTAATTGTCTGAGATCATGGTAGTGAACGACAAATCTGTGTTTACCTTCTTTTCAGCATAATCAGCCAGAACCTAGCTTGGGCTCTTTGGTAAGGATCAGAGGGAAGCAGAGCAGCAGATGGGCCTTGTTCTTAACCAGGTCTCCCTCCTTAAGCTCGTATTTGGATGCCCTTCTCAGCGAAAGCGATTCAGACCCTCATGCCAAAAGGGCTTGGCCAGAAATCCAGGAGAACTACCTCATTCGCCATTGTTGAAGCCAAGAAAGTTCACAGCTAAAGGTTGAATTAAAAAAAAAGATTTAACAGATAAAAACCAGTAAAACTATTCTGATAGTAAGGAAGCAATTTTCAAAGTGGTGATGATAAAAAGCACCTCATCTTCCATTTCTTGTGGGTTTGAGAACAGGTGATTATTTTGCGGACTGAAAATATTGGAAGAATCAATAATGGTTTAGAAAAGGTCAAGTCAGGAGCTTTATGTTCAACCTTGTTTTCTTCTTTTTGGATAAGAGGTAGGTATCACATTTTTCTAAGGTGCATCCGGTAGTATACGATATTTGTACTACCGTATATAGTCTTTTAGAGGAATTGAGTGATTAGGGAATACGTGGGGAATGAGATATGAACATGGGAGGAGACGTGCAAAAAAAAAAAAAATAAATAAATAAATATATATATATATATAAAGATAGATAAAAAAGAGAGTGAAAAAAATTATAGGTAAATGATTACATTATTTTAATATTATTAACAGATTTATAAATATTTTATAAATGAGTGGTACTCCTTGGTGCCTTTTTAATATAATTATATATTTCTTATTTAAAAAAAAAAAACACACCCATTATATCTATACATTTCTAACATACATATGAAAGAAAGATTTTATTCAAATATGATTTGCCTACAACACACAAGAAATTGACGTCACCACAATATTGATAGAAATCTCACCTAATCCACAAAAGGACACCCCTTTATTCCAATACAACAGTAAAAGACTAGACAAATAAAGTAGTTGATCCAGAACCTTTTTTAATCAATACTTGGAGGACGAACCCTAATGGAAATGGAACAAGGATTTTGAAGTCTCTCAAAAAACTCAAATCCCAAGAGCCTTCCTGAGTTCCAAAACGAAGCCGTATACCTTATCTTGATCAGGCAGAGATTTTGAAACACTCTCCTTCTCCAAACACCTTTTCACCCAACTAAACAACTTGGGGCATTCTGCCTCTATGCTCATCTTCCCAAAACTTTCATACACACTGAACCAAGTGTAGAATGGGATAAAAGTCAAATCCACATACCCAAAACTTTCCCCACCAAAATAAGGCTTCTCCCCAAGTTCTCCCTCCAAAGTCTTCAAGATTTCTATGAACTCTTTCTTGGCCCCCTCCTGTTCTTCCCCTTTAGTCGTCCAAACTCTCCTCCCAGCTTCATACATCTGCAAATGCAAGTCAAAGCTTATGAGAAACCATACAAGTCAAACCATCATAAGCGACGTAAAAGGAAAACAACATAGGGGTTTTACCTTCTTGTCAACATAGTCAGCCCAGAACCTGGCTTGAGCTCTCTGATAAGGATCAGAGGGAAGCAGAGGAGCCTTGTCGCTCCATACCTCATCTATGTACTGAATCTGGATCAAAGACTCACAGATGGGTTTACCATTGTGGATGAGAACCGGGATTTTCTTGTGTACCGGGTTCATCTGCAGGAGTAAGGGACTCTTGTTTCTCAGATTCTCTTCCTTGTACTCGTAGTGAATACCCTTCTCGGCTAAAGCGATTCTGATTCTCATTCCAAAAGGGCTTGGCCAGAAATCCAAGAGAACAACCTCGTCCGCCATTGTTGTAAAACGGAGCTCCTAAAAGATAAAATCTTTAGTTGATTTGGATAATGAAAATGGGAGTGCCAAGTGCTGGTATATATAGCCTAACGCGCTTTGGTCAAAAAACATTGTAGGTTTATGGTGGAAGTTCTAGGCCCTTCGATGTTTAGATAATTGCTTACGTCACCTTAGGTAGAAGGTTGTACAGTTCTAGGCCCAATATTCCCTTTATATACTTGTAGAAATAGATTTTTGTTCTTGTTAATGGATATTGGGCTGAAAGGAATACGTCGAATGCCTAAACCCGCAGTACACGGGAGACCCAAATACCACGTTTTATTAAATGCATGCAGAGAATGATGAGATACGAGCATACTACTATTACCTTCTCTTAGTTTGCTCAAGGTATAAATACTTTTGTATTTTTTTAGAATTCTCCCATAGTGAGCATGCTTTGTTCTTTTTTAGAAATTTGAAGTATTTTTTCGTCTTTCTATCATAGTTTTCTTGATAAATTTTAATAAATAATAAGATTACACATTAAGATACCGATTTCTAATTTCTAACAGTTACATAGAGTCTCTCCCTACAATATTTTACCAATACAATAACTTTATGTTCAATAATAAAACTTTACCAATACTAAAACCACCACAATTGCTATAACTTAACCCATCACATTCGATTTTAACGCAAGATTCTTCACGCTGGAAATCAAAAGTTTGATATGAACCTACTACAACAGCTTGTTCTGATCTAAAATTCTTTATTGAATCAATAAAATGAAACTTGAAATTTTTATTTCAACATACCGTTCACCTTTTTATATTCACCAGCAATATATAACACAAGAGTCTATTTTAGCTTTTAAACAATTATATTTATCTATGCACAATTGAACACAAATCATTAAAGAATTGTAACTGAAAGAAAACAGTAGTATAAAATTACAGATGAATCAAAATATGAACTTACTACTGCAAAATAACACGATGAATCCTTCAATATAATTGATAATGATCACGTTCTTATAGCGACAAAACAATTATCTATTTTTTGATAAATTATTGTAAATCAAATATTTTGCATTCATTATTTTTATAAAATTCAGAGTCTTTATTCAATTTACTTCAACTTACAAGTAAGTTTTATTACTATGTTGATGCGGAGCCTTTAGATATTTGTCAAACTATTTCATCTGCCATGGTTGAAACTGAGAAAGTGTAGAGCCAATTTTTTTTTTTTAAAAAAATTAAATAGATAAAAGGCAATAAAACTATTCTAGTGATGGTGATAATGAAGAAGCAATTTTAGTAGTGGTGATAAAGAAACCACCTCATCTTCCTTTTTTTTTTTGTTTGAGAATATATAATTATTTTACTGACTGAAAATATTAAAAAAATCTAATTTAAAAAATTTGAAGGTCAAATTAGGAATTTGGTGTATTAAATAACTTTATTTCAACCTTATTTTCTTATTTTTGGACAAGAGGTGCGTATATACATCCAATATGTACATATTAATTTCTAGCATATCAAAACAAAGAAACTTTTATTCAAAGATAATTTCTCTACGATACACAAGAAATTGACATATATATCATCCCCACAACATTGACAGTCCTCTCACTTAAACTACAAAAAATGAGACTTCTTTATTTCAATATAACAGTAAAAGATTAGACAAATACAGTAGTTGAAGGTCAAATTAGGAATTTGGTGTACTAAGTAACTTTATTTCAACCTTATTTTCTTATTTTTGGACAAGATGTGCGTATATACATCCAATATGTACATATTAATTTCTAGCATATCAAAACAAAGAAACTTTTATTCAAAGATAATTTCTCTACGATACACAAGAAATTGACATATATATCCTCCCCACAACATTGACAAACCTCTCACCTAAACCACGAAAAAGGAGACTTCTTTATTTCAATATAACGGTAGAAGCTCCTTTAAACAAGAGATGTAGGATGAACCCTAAGAAAATGGAAGAAGGGTTTGAAGTCTCTCAAAAGTCAAATCCCAAGAGCCTTCTTGAGTTCCAAAATGAAGCCGTATACCTTATCTTGATTAGGCAGAGAATTTAAGACACCCTCCTTCTTCAAACACCTTTTCACCCAACTAAATAACTTAGGGAACTCAGCCTCTATGCTCATCTTCCCAAAAGTCTTATACACACTGAACCAAGTGTAGAATGGGATCAAAGCCACATCCACATACTTCTCTCCCCACCCAAGTAAGGTCTCTCTCCGAGCTCTTCCTCTAAAACCTTCAAGATTTCTATGAACTCTTTCTTAGTCGCCTCTTGTTCTTCCTCTTTTGTCGTCCAAATCCTCATCCCACATTCATACACCTGCAAATGCCAGTCAAAGCTTGTGAGAAACCATGCGAGTCAAACCATCAAAAGAGACAAAAATGAATAAAATATAAAATAATTAGAGACATTCAGGAGGTTTTACCTTCTTGTTAATATAGTCAGCCTAGAACCTGGTTTGAGCTCTCTGGTAAGCATCAGAGAGAAACAAAGGAGCCTTGTCGCTCCATACCTCATTTATGTACTGAACCTGAATAAGAGATTCACATATGGGTTTACCATTGTGGATGAGAATCGGAATTTTCTTGTGGACCGAGTTCACCTGTAAGAGTAAAGGACTTTTGTTTCTTGGATCCTTTTTCCTTGTACTCGTAGTATATAATACCCTTCTCGACTAAAGCGGTTCTAACTCTCATTCCCAAAGGGCTTTGCCAGAAATCCATGAAAACAACCTCGTCTGCCATTGTTGGAAAAAGGAGCTCTTAAAAGATCAAATTTTTAGTTAATTTTGATAATGAAAATGGGAGTGCCAAGTGCTAGTATGTATAGCCAAACGCGCGTTCGGTTTTTGGTCAAGAATTAATGGAAGCTTTAGACCATTCGATGGTTTGATAATAACTTACGTCATTTTACGTAGAAGGTTCATTAGTATTTACATGGCCCTCGTACGTGGGACCCACAAATCTAGTAGTCTCTTATTTATAGATATAGAAATAATATTTGTTATTGTTAATAGATAGTGGCTGACTGGACTGTCAAGAGGACAAAGATGAGATATAAATAAATATTGTGTGCATTTATTTTGTCTAAAGTATAAATAGATCGCATCCGATCCTTTGATTATAAAATCCTAATAGGATTTTCTCTATCATTTCAAATATTCATTAATAATAATTTTAGATTTAGTTAAGTTTGAATAGTTCCTTGTGGCTTTAGTTTTGCTCCAAAAATTCAAAAGAATAAGTTTGATTAAATTAGCCTAACGAGAGCCTGAATGATCACTATCTCATTACTCATATGACATAACTAGACGTAATAAATTTTCCAATAAGTGCATAAAAACAAACAATGCAAACAATCAAAGGAAAAGAAAATATTTTTCTCAAAAACAAACATTAAAAGGAAAATAAACATGGGTGCACTGTGTTTAAGAAGAGTTATTATTATGACAATGCAGTAATCCGATATATTTAAACCTAATTTAATCTCGAGATTACCAGACTTATTTTCAGCAGAACAAGCAGGAAAGCTACTGAAAAGAACAAATTATTTAATCTCACTGTTCTCATCAATCTACATAGTCAACAGGCTTCTATGAACAATTAAGTAGAGATGTTTGATTTTCATCTATATGTAAAACGAATCTTTATTCGGTTTAGGAAAAACTCAAGCAGACTGAACAAGAAGATCCAATACCGATCTCCGATTAGGCATGCTAGGAATGGCTCCCTTCACTTGAACACAAAGAGAAGCAGCTGCAGCTGCATAGGTTAAAAATGGTGCAACAAGTTTGTGATTACATTAAAATATAAAGAAATAAACAAATTGGTGTATAATACAATCTTAAGACGAAAGGAGAATACCAGCAAATCTCAAACATTCCTCTTTCGACTTGCCCTCCACTAGAGCCACAGCAAAAGCTGCTGTAAAAGTGTCACCAGCTCCGGTAGTATCTAGAACTCTTGCTGCTGATATAATAGGTTGCCGAATTGGTTTTTGTCCTTCTACAAATAGAGCTGACCCTTTTGCTCCAAGTTTCACTAGCACTTGCTTAACACCCTGAAAAACAAATATGTTCAATCAAGTTGTAATGTTAAGCAAACTACAAAAATCTTACGGCAGACACCTAGGTTGCCATCGAAATGAACTACTGAGTTACCATGTGATGGCATTTTGCCACAGCTTCACTGATCTGTTCGAAACTCTCAGTTGGCAGTCCAGTCAAGCGGCCAAGTTCAGATTCATTGGGGCTTAAGATGTCAATGAAATTCAACAATTCTTGAGGCACTGGTGCATCCATTCCTCCAGCATCTAAAATTACTGGAACACCAACATTCCTTGCAGCCTAAGGATATGATGGCTTCAGATTGTTTAAAAATAGTCATTAAAAAAAACTATTTAAAGGATATGCCAAACTTTAATCACAGTGAAGCCTAAAATGACAAAGATAAGACTTCCTCGTGGAAAAAGGTCAACTAAACTTCAAATCTGCACATTTTAGCTAATAAGAACACCACATTATTCACTCTCATTATATGCTCTATTAGCTCTTGTTACAGAGTTTTGAGAACCTATCTGGAATGGCATCAACAGAAAAGTCAACATTCTTTGAAATGGTATGAGGACTGTGAAAAATATTGCTTAGTATCCTCTAAATGCTTAGTCTATTTAACCTTCTAATGATATATGCACCTCAATTTAACCATCATTTTTACAGCTATCCTTAATCTTGTACTTAGTTTTTATCTGACTCTAATGTCAACTTTCCTCTTGGAATTGGAAATGCAAGCCACTGAAAGGTAGGAAACTAGACTGAAAAGCTACGAGGAATGGGGCAAAAAGAAGACAATTTGATGAAGCTCATGCAGAGTAAGGTACTGCCTCTATTCTTTTTTTTTTCTTTTTTTAAAAAAAAAGAAAGATACTGCTCCAAGATGAACTCTGACCACTAGCACAGTTCATTCACAGGATTTATCTCATGGGTGTTTAAGGATGCTTCTCTTAAGTGGTACACTAATAGCCTCTAATGTTAAGCATTGAAACTTAGAGTGGTTTTGGTCCGTCCCTGAAAGTTTGGTTTCATCAATCTACTTTCAAAGGGGATGCACAAAGCAATCAGAATCCTTTTTCCAAATGAAAGTGAAGTGATAATATTGCTCATATATGGTGATGGATTAGGAATATCAGGTGTTAAAATATTATAAAATATTCTCTATACATAATAATATAATTATCTTTTTAACTATTTAAGCGTAATTAAAAAGAAAATAATTAGAATAATTTATATTGATTACCATATATAAATCCGTCTATATGTATACATATCCATGTTTCTCATTTTAATAATAACACAAGAATTATTCACTATTTTTCTTTTTTAATCCTTTACATGATATCAGAGTTAAGATTAGAGTTGAGATTTTAGGAGTCAAATCGCACCGGAGGAAGACAACCACCAATCTCCGGCTAGTTCAAAGTGCAGCCAGCACAGTGGTGCACGCGGGAGAAGCAGAGGAAGCAGTTTGTCGACGGTTTGAGGCTGCATGCGGCGGGATAGCCGAAGGAGAGCATTCTTGTGCGTTTGGGCTCCCATTCGAGGATAGAGGCAACAGAGGAGTTAGGTCGGCCAATTCTATACACGAAACCAGAAGGCCGAAGAGGGAAAAGGCACGGCGGAGCAAATCGCGAGACAACAAGCAATTCTTCGCTCTCTGACGCGATTTGGGGTGTTTCTGCGAGCGCCATTCCGGATTAGGCCTGGCATTGAAGTTCTGTGATGATTTCCGGCTGAAAGGAGACTGTTTGATGGTTTTAGGCAGCGGCGTGTGTAACTCTAGCAGCAACGGTAGTGGCGCGTGGACTCCGATGGTTGGCAATGAGGTCCTAGTAACATTGTTGATACCCATGCATGAAGAGGTCCTCTATTTTCTCAGATTTTCTGGTATGTTTGTAGTATTTTTCAGGTATATCTGACTGTTGTGATTTGGGTATTCTAAGTGATATTTTTTTGTAATTCCTGAATTGAAATCAATGATAATATTGTTTGCTATACTGCCATGAACAAAAACATATAAAGCGATACTGTAAGAAATTACAGAATTACAATTAAAG
Organism: Carica papaya; assembly: GCF_000150535.2. Next base: position 1,372,896 of record NW_019014615.1, on the reverse strand, counting down.
GACATAAACTGCTAATATTGTTGTTGCTACTACTAGTTCATTTACTAAGAGAACTGTTATAATTTCAGCTGATGAGTATACTAAATTCACTCAATATCAGGAATTTTTGAATAAATTTTCTACTCTTATTGAATTAAAAAAAAATTGTCTTATCTCCTCCTCAAATAGATGAGTGATTGATTCTGATGCTACAAATCACATGATAGATAAACTTAATATTTTTTTTAGTTTTCGACAACACAAAGTACTTATTTCTATAACTATTACTGATGGGTCAACATATAATATTGTGGGTTCGGGGACCACAAAACCAACAGTATCTATTACTCTGTCATCTGTATTAAGTCTACCTAAATTTGACTTCAATATGATTTTTATGAGTAAGTTTACTAAAGATTTGAATTGTTGTATTATATTTTTTCCTGATCACTGTGTTCTTCAATATCTTATGATGAATCAGATTATTGGTAAAGAAAATATGTCAGATGATCTTCACATTCTTAATACTTTGGTACCTCGATCAGTTGTCTGCTCTAGTATTATCTCTCCATTTGAAGCACATTATCAATTGGGACATCCATCTCTACTTGTGTTGAAGAAATTATATTATCAGTTTCATGATGTATCCTCACTGGATTATGAGTTATGTCGGTTTGCAAAACATCATCGTAGTCCATCAGGTACAAGGGTCAATAGACGAGCTGAATCTACTTTTGAGTTAATTCATTCTGGTGTTTGGGGAATTTGCCCTATTCTGTCCAAAACTGGGTTCAAGTATTTCGTTACCTTTGTCGATGACTGTTCTCGCATGACTTAGATATATTTTATGAGAAATCGTTTAAAAGTATTTTCTCACTTTTGCACTTTCTGTGTTGAAATCAATACACAATTCAATGTTTTTGTGCATGTATTGAAGAGTGATAATGTCAAGAAATATATGTCAGATTCATTTTAGAATTATATGACTCAATACAGGATCTTTCATTAATTCTCGTGTGTTGATATACCATCTCAAAATGGGATCGCTGAGAGGAAGAACATATATTTACTTGGACAGCTTGAGTCATCTTATTCCAAACACAAGTCCCTAAACAATTCTGAGCTGATATCGTTTTTACAACTTATTTCTTAATTAATCGTATGTCATCTATGATGCTTGATGGGGATGTTCCTTACAGTCTCATTTTTTTCGAACAAATGTTTGTTTCCAATACAGCATAAGATATTTGGTAGCACCTATTATGTTCGAGATGTGCGATCTACTGTGACAAAATTGGACCCAAAAGCCTTGAAGTGTGTATTTTTGGGGTATTCTCGCCTCTAGAAAGAATACAAGTATTACTCTCTAGATCTCAATAAATATTTGGTATCAACTGATGTGGTTTTTTCAAAGAATATGTCGTTCTTCTCCTCATCGTCCAAGTCTACAAGTTCAGAAGCGAACAACAAGTGGTTCATTTATAACTTCATACCAAGTGCCTTTACTGACCAAACAAATAAAAGTACTCCTTCAGATGTTGTACCTCCACCTCTACTCGAGCAAATTGACGATAATGTTCGTGTGCCTCTAACCTAAGTACCACCACCAATTGTTCATGTTTATTCCATAAGATAACAAGTTGATGATACATGTCCTGTTTCAGATCCGTCATCATCTGATTCTGCCATATAGGACCTTAATCTTTCCATTGGTCTTCATAAAGGTAAATTTCAGTGCAACATTCCTACACCAACTTATCCAATTGCTAATTTTATATTATATCACAATCTGTCTCATTCGTTTAGTACTTTAATTATTTTTATAAATTTAACCTCTATACCCAAAACAGTTAAAGAAGCTCTGAATCACCCTGATTGGCATAATGCTATGCTTGAGGAGATAAATGTTCTTGATGATAATCATACTTGGGATCTAATAGATTTACTCAAAGGAAAAAATGTTGTAGGGTGCAAATGGGTATTTCCAATCAAAGTGAATGCAGATAGCTCTGTGGCAAAACTTAAAACTCAACTGGTAACGAAATGCTATACTCAAATTTATGGGGTGGACTATTTTGATATATTTTCTCCAGTGGTTAAATTTACCTCTATCCGTTTATTCATATTTATTGCGGCTTTCCGAGATGGGCCCTTACACCAGTTGGATATTAAAAATGTATTTGTTCATGGTGATCTCTTAGAAGAAATGTATATGAAACAACTACCTAAGTTTATTACTCAATGGGAGTATAGGAAAGTCTGTCATTTGAATAAATCTTTGTATGGTCTGAAGCACAGTCCTCGTGCGTGGTTTGACAAATTTAGTGAGGTAGTATGTGAATTCGAATTGAAAAAAAGCAAGTGTGATCATTCAGTTTTCTATATACAATTAACAACTGTTATTATACTTTTTATTGTTTATATTGATAATATTGTGATTACAGGAGATGACCCTGCAAGAATATACTCTCTCAAGTCATTTTTGCATACCAAATTCAATACCAAAGACTTGGGTATTGAAGTAACAAGAAGTAAGAAATGGATTCTGTTATCTCAAAAAAAGTATGTACTTGATCTACTTGCACAAACAAAAAAGTTGGGAGCTAAACCATGCAATACACAAATGGTACAAAATGTACATTTTACTAAAGATGATGGTGATCTTCTTGATGATCCAGAGAAATATAGGCGAGTTGTTAGGAAATTAAATTACTTTACTGTGACTCGTCCAAATATTACATATTCTGTCAGTGTTGTTAACCAATTTATATCGGCACTTACAGTCAAACATTAAGAATTTTGGAACAGATTTTGTGCTACCTAAAAGGTGTCTCAGGGTTTGACATAGTATTCAAAAATAAAGGACACTCACATTAAATGTTTTACAGATGTTGATTGGGCTGAATCTAATATTGATAGGAGGTTTACTATGAGCTATTGTATTTTTGCTAGTAGGAATCTCATATTATGAAAAAATAAGAAGCAAACAGTTGTATCTCGCTCAAGTGCAGAGTCCGAATATAGAGTTATGGTTCAGTCCACATGCGAAATCTTATGGATAAATCATTTATTAGATGAAGTGGGTTTGAAGTCCACATCTCCTACAAAACTCTGGTGCAATAATCAGGCTACACTTCATATTGCCTCAAAATCCTGTATATCATGAGAGAACTAAATATATTGACATTGATTGTCACTTTCTCCAAGAAAAGATTCAACAAAATTTTATATCTACTAGTTATGTAAAGACAAGAAAATAATTTAGTGATATATTCACAAAACCTCTGAATGGAAAACAGATTGAATATCTTCGGCATAAGGTGAACATGATTAATATCTATTCTCCAACTTGAGGGAGAGTATTAGAATATTATAAAACATTCTCTATACGTAATAATATGATTATCTTTCTAAATATATACGCGTAATTATAAAGAAAATAATTAGGGTAATTTATGTTGGTTACCATATATGAATCTGTTTACATGTATATATATCCCTACTTCTCATTTCAATAATAACACAAGAATTATTCACTATTTTTCTTCCCTAACCCTTTACATCAAGAAATGTTGTCAAACTCAAAAGGCCTAGAAAATCTGAGGAGATTATGTAATCAATTCACATTAGATAGAAATCATAAAGTTGAAAGTAGTATATTGGCAGATTAATCATAGGAAGGGCAATCGTCATCCCTCCAACATTTCAAGTCACTCGTAAGAAACAAAAAGTCTTGAAGTAGGGATGTGAGTAATGCATCTTACTTCACCTAATAAATCAAACACACCAAACTTCTCATGTATTGAAAATCAGAAAGATATTCCTTCAATCTTCAGCTTTTTGTTTTTACCCCGCCTAACAGCCAAACAGGTCAACAACCATTCTTCAAAAATGGATGAATGAAATTTACAAAGATGCACATGCTTTCTTTTTACATAAAGAACAATATTATAGAGAAATAAGGAGAAAAGACATATGGAACAATATCCTTCTACAACATCACAGACACAGAACAAGAAAACAAGCAGATTGAAGTACAAGATAGCTGCACAATAACCTTGGAAAAATAGGTAAAGAGAACCTTTGGAAGATATCATGACCATAAATCCAAATGAAGCTGGAAACACCACTCTGTCTGTAGCAATGAGGAAGATTGAAATGATCTTTGAAGACTGGCATTGTTTTACCAGCACAAAACCCACAAACAAACAAAAATAATCCCTCTCATAACATTGTCTGCCCCTTCTTTCTACCAAACATGCACAGAAGAGGTGATGAAACTTTCAAGCAAAGAGGCAAACCCAACTCCCACCGAAGGTATCAAGGCACCCAGTTCAAAGCCTCCTAGCCACATTGCAGGGAAGATGCAGATGGCTATGGGACCCAGAGTTATGGAAGTATATGATAAGAATACCTGATTAGGTATGCAGGCCTCAAGCAGTCATTACTGTTAACCTGGTTAGAGGCAATAGTTGAAAAGAACATCCTTAGTCCTAGGAGGAGCATTCACCTTCTCAGGAAATAAATATATATAAGATTCATGATCAGTAACTCAAAACCCAAGAAAAGCATTTGGCACTGAAGAAGGAAACAACCACCCCAAGCTTTAGGGTGGTGGAGAAGGGCTCATGCCATATTTTCGATTTGTGCTTTCTCTAATGTAGGCTTCAAATATGCTATGAACATGGCTAAAAGGCACATCACATATCAAGACCCACTAACCTCAAGGACAAGGTGATTTCACCTAGCCCTTTTCTCTTTCCTCTATAACTCCCAGACACCTGGTAATAATCTCATAATCAATCTAACTTCCTAAAAATCCTGCTAGTATCATCAGTTAAGTTCACAGCAGATCGACCTGCAAACTTAAAAACTACTACAAAGCAATCAAAGTCCCCCAAAAATCCAACATAAGAAACATGCAAGGCCCTCTATCTTGTGCAAAGTATTCTCTAAGAACCAAGAACGAGGCTGTAGCTAGCTAAATGGATATTTTAATATTGTAATCAAACTCTTGCTTCTTTATCTGATACCATATACCTTATTTTAAGCAATTAGTGTGTAGCCAGCAAATTTTTTCGGCTTTTACAAGCTTCACATGAGTTACAATCATTTTTGTATGTTAAAAAAGTACTATTACAAATAGTCAGAGAGATATGCAATCACAAAGGACTAATATCCTCCATAAAGAAAGAAAACAAAAGTAAAAGAAATGGAGAAACTATGCTTAAGAGATGGCCGTCAGCTAATCTCTGTACGAAACAGACCATTAATAATCTTTTTAGAAACTTAAGTGCCTTTAACCAAAGGGACACCCAAAAAGACACCTATTCCAAGGAAGGGAAAAATGAGAATCATGGTCTCCAAAAAGGAAACCACAAGAACCATTTAGCCTCTTTTAGCCAATAAAGACAGGCTTCTACCTGAAGAAATGTTCCCAA
>NW_019014615.1:1353264-1367391 GCF_000150535.2 Carica papaya | reverse complement strand
GCACTCACGTGCACACACACGCACACGCACGCACGTGCACACACACGCACACGCACGCACGTGCACACACACGCACACACGCATGCACGTGCGTGCACACACACACACAACTCCCCCTAAGAGCCACTTGATCCAGACCAAATAAAGTTCCTCCAACCTTGCTAGGTCATTCTTAGCCAGGAAAAATGAACACTTGCTGGAGAATAAAGAAATAAGGGAAAAAGAAACTGATATCTATCATGACTTCAGAAAAAACTAATGCAATAATAACAATAACATTATTCCAAATTTTGAACACTAATACAGAAATAACAAAGACATAAAACTCAGAATAACAATTTAATTCAGTACACATTATAAACTCCTTCCATATATTATATAATTGGCCTTTTTTCTAAGGAATTCACAGTTATTTCTTTCAGAAATAAAAAGTATGAAAAGTATTATTCACAAAAGTACCAAAGGGTATCACTCATTTACAAAAATTTACAGTTTAGTTAATATACGAGGAATCCACAGTCATAACAAGTTCAAATGCCACATGATGCATTACATTATTTACAGAGAAGTCATTTCCTTGATTTATTTCCAGACAGCTACAATACTTTGCAAATTAACTCACATTGACACCTGAAAAGATACACAATCAATTGGTTTAATCAGACCCACACTCTCTCCACTATCACATATTTCGATGACCAAACCCGCACAAACATTTATCACTGGCTTCCACCATGGTGGAGTGAAGGATAGAGAAGAAGGGGAAGGTAGGTGATTTTATTTCCCAGCCCCAAGTAAAATACCCAAATCTTTCCAAATCAAACTACATTTCACCCTATGTAACCCGAAATAAAACATCTTACTACATTGCCTATACCTAATTCAGCATAATATAAAGCTCAGAAACTGACCCTAAATGACACCTACAATATGATTAAACTATGAATATAAATTCTGGTAGCATCCTAATAAACTGGGATAGAGGATACACAAAAAGTAGATCAAAAAATTGGGAAAGCTCTTACCTCCGCAACTTGAATATTGACGGAATCAGGGACCTCTCTCTGGAGCAAAACAATGCCAGCTTTTCTCACAACCTCCAGATCCTCATCAGAGAACTGCTCAGGCCAAGAGCTCATGTTTGCCCCACCAACAATGATAATAGAGTTCTGCCCATCAGACTGTAGCATCACCACAGCATGCCCAGTGGGCACACCAGTCAAACTCTTCACATAATCCATGCGGACACCACAATCACCCTGCAAAGCCTCGGTGATCAGCTTTCCATGGGCATCTTCTCCAACCTGCCCCACAAAGTATGTTGGGTATGAAAGCTTGCCGCCACATGCAGCCTGGTTGGCTCCCTTGCCTCCTGCAAGAGTCTGCCCACTCTTGGCTGAAATAGTCTCACCTTCCTTGGGCAATCTGTCGATTTCCACATAGATATCTGCATTAGCGGATCCGACAACCACCAGTGGTGGTGGATTGTTTGGGTTGTGGGTTATTGGGTTCAAGTTGTTTTTGGATGGATTGACTGAAAATGAAAGAAAAGGGTGTGTAATGGCGGATGCGTTTTGTGGGTTGGTGTTGAAAATGAATTGAAGTGGACTGGTGTTTACTTGCTTTTTTAATCTGAATTGGGTATTTGGGCACCAATTGTTTGATGGTGAAAGGGAAATATTTTTCATCTTTCTTCTGCTCGGTATTAGATCTGTCTGACAATATTTTCGTTATGACAAAAGACCTCCTTTCTTTTATTTTTTTTTCCACCGATGAAGTGCAGTGGGAGTCTTCTCAGTTTCGGCTAGCAGCAAGCAAGCCTGGGAATACACGTCAACAGTTATGCAGTTTATTTGTTTGATCCATTTACTGCTGCTTGGATTCAATCTTTTACCCTAGTATTCAAATTAAAAGATTTTAAAGTAAATTTAATCAATTTAATTAATACTATAATGAATTATCTATTATTTTGAACTGATTTTATTTGAGAATTGAATATATCGAGTATGCTTATGAAAAACAAATCTAATTATATGGGTGTCTGTAAAATTAATTTTTTTTCTCTATAATACTAATTAATAGTGGTTTTTTTATCACAATAAGATAAAACTAAAATTTTATTAAAAAAATAATTATGAATCTCATGAAAAAAACGTATGAATTGAGTAATGTGCAAGAGCATTAAAATAAATAAATGAATTTAAGAGATAAAAAGGGAATTAAAATACACACACAAAAAAAACTAATCCAATCCAAAATGATATAAGAAAATACAATGACTTGAATTAAATTAACAATTATGTGCCCGTGATATATTTATAAAATAATTATTTTAATAATATTTAAATTTCTGATTTTTAAATAAAACACAATGGTATTATCCATTAATCGAGGCGATGTTGTCTGCGTGGCCTACACAAAAACCAATTCTATCTACTCTGCCCCCCTGTACGCCACGTGTAAACCCCAAATATTCTGATGGGATCCAACTTACTGGAGGCTGATCGCCGTGCACTGTCCATATCCCCACATGATAACGTCACTGTTGATCATCAATGAAATCAACTGCTCTGATTTTAGAAATCACTTGAATCTTTTCCTTTTTTTTTTTTTTTCAAACCTTGTTAAATTATCTGCTTGAAAATATTCATTCAAGTCGGCCATGGCTTCTCGTAATTTAAGCGTACCAACAGCAACACTCATTTCTTCTTCGACATCGTGCATCGACTCTGGAATCAAATCCAGTTCCTTTGTACTAACAAGATTTCCTCCTCTTCAGAAGCGCGCCAGTCTCTTCTCCTGTATTCGATCAATGGGCTCCTCTGCTTCTTCTCAGAAACCAGATAGCGTCCAAGGTCTCTTTCTCTCTTTTTCTTTTTCTCTACACACATACATATACGTGATAGACTACCTTTCAACTTTTGATGATTGGCCGAATTGTCTCCCTAATTGCTTCTACGACATGTTCGTTGGTGTTTTCTGTGTTTGCTGTGTATAATAATCTAGGCAGGTTAACAATTTAATTTAGTAGAAGTTAGGAACAATATTGAATTTTAATTAACTAGAAGAATCAACGAATTAATCAATTAAGAGTTGCTCCAGGAAGATGATATTTTATCGTTCTGAGAAGAAGGAACTAGTACAAGATAGTGAAGAGAATAGAGCTAACTGAGTGAAAATGAGAGAAGAAATTGCAGGCGGAGGAAAAGAGCAGAGACGAATATTCCGAAGGAGGGAATTCAGTAAATTGTATTGTTCAATCAATTACCACATAGTGTGGCCATATGTAGCTCCTAATCATATGTCTAATTCTGACAACCTTACTTGCAGTCCTATCATAAGATGTTATATACTATATCTGAAACAAAATCATGATTCCAACCAACTCTTGATTATTAGGTAAATTTCTTTACCTCATACTAGAAGGTTTCTGGTGTTCACAACCTAAGTAATGCAGAAGAAAGAACAAATTGTCTGCATTAAAGAAGTTCATGGTCAAAGTGGATTCATATTTATGCAAAGTCGCCTACTATTGAAATGTAATACTACTATTACATTCTACTGTACTTTTAATAATTTTAGAATTTTGGTGTTATTCATATTTACTTTTCTATTCGTATTAGTAATATTATTTTCAAAGTTTATTAGTATTAGTATCTCTTAGTTTATTTGTTAAGCATTTGTAATATGAATTATTTAGGAAGTATTATGAATATTACTTTCAAACTCTATTAGTATTTCGTAGTTTATTAGTTAATAAAAGCATCATTTTAGTGAGTTGGATGAATGAAATGCTTCTCCTTGTGTCACTCCTTTGTTGCTTCAAATAATGCCCAAGGGCTGTTGAAATATCCTTTTCTGCCCAATTATAGTCATTTTCCATTCTTAACCAAAAATCTAAATTGCTAAATCCTATATGGAGTCCTATCAAACATCTAGTGAGTTATACTGAATTTATGATTTGTATAAACTGAGAACATATCTTTACTCTCCGTGTAATTTTAATTTCAAACTTACATCTTGCCCGGTCGGGATTTTTTTTTTGGGCTCTGAACTCATTGTTGTCCAACATTTGAACTGGTATTGAGCTATTAAGGATTTAGTTTCCTTGTACAGATGCTGGCAAGATTGACTATGCTTCTTGGACTGATGATGAATGGAAGAAGCGGCTTACAGGGGAACAGTTCTATATCACCCGACAGAAGGGGACGGAGAGGGCTTTCACTGGGTATGATTCCCAAGTCATATTTATGGGCCAATTATAGGTGTAGCTTGTTAAAGATTTTTTTTGTACGTAAAACTGAACTAGAGGATTGCACCCCAAACAGCTCACTTCATTCATATGTATAAGTGTATTGAAAACGAAAAATTCTGTAGCTCAAAACTGCAGGGGTTGCAGGATCTTGTTTCAGGTTACCAAAAGCACACTTAACTGAATTGAAATTGTATCCTTCTGTTTACCTAGGGATAACTGAGTTGCTTTCTCTATTGATATGTAATGGCAAAATGGCATGCGAGAATTTTGTGGTAGCTTTTGCATCATATATATCTGGGATATTTGGTGCATGGGATTAGTTTATGGCAACAAATTTTTCATCACTGTGGCTCTAAACTATAAGTTTGAGGAAGTGCAAAAAAGCAGTACACTTTCCTTTAGTCCCAGATTAGCAAGCATTTGTAAGGACATTAAAACTCTATGACTGGAGTATTGAACCCATGGTTATCGAAAAATCTTGTCGGGATTGTTTATGGGGTTATGTTCAGGATCAGGCAGATGGTGATTTATGTGGCAATTGTTTGTCTTGCAATGACCATAAACCTGCTAGTGTGGTATGGAGGTATGTGCATGGAATGTGGATGGATCTCATCCGGTAAAGCCCCATAAATTTCTGATTCTTCTGATGGATGCACTCGTACATTTATTTCTTCATCATTCAGCTATGAATCATTTTTCTTAAGCATTTGTTCTTTAACCTATGATTCGACCTGAGTAACCACTGATAGAAAATTTTTAGTTTCTCTACCAATGATTTGTTTGATCTGCTATAACATCCACTATTTCTCTAGGAATACTGGAACACCAAAACCCCTGGAAACATACCATTGCATATGCTGTGACACTCCTCTTTTTGAGTAAGTCATATTTCCTTCCTGTTTACTTATTCTTGTTTATGTTAACTAGGAAACTCCTGCTGCACAACATTACTGTAATCTGATTAATTCTGAACTGTTCTCTAGATCCTCAACCAAATTTGACAGTGGAACTGGCTGGCCATCTTATTATGAACCTGTTGGCAACAATGTGAAGTCTAAGCTGGATCTCTCAATAATTTTCATGCCGCGACAGGAAGTTCTTTGTTCTGTTTGTGATGCTCATCTTGGCCATGTATTTGATGACGGTCCACCGCCGACAGGGAAACGATATTGCATCAACAGGTAATTGTTTTTCCCCTATTTTCTGGCTTCATTTTTTAACTGTTTACTTGAATTTATATTGACTTAATTCTCATTACTAGTGCTGCCCTGAGACTGAAACCGAAATCAAAGTAGCAAAGATTGTCAAGGTTCTTTGAGAGAACCCTTTGATGTTGGATTAGCAGCATTGTACTGGTCCAACCTTTGGGTAGTAAATTCAAGTAATATATAACTGTTGAGAATACCATGATTATCATTTAATCATTAGGGTATTTGAGTGGGTTCTCACATGGTGCCTCCTGATTATTCTTAGTGAACTTGCGTAGCTAGTGATGTGTGAAAAAAAAAAAAAAAAAAATTGTTGTTACAGCCCACTCCAGTCGTATGGGTTCTTTCATAGTTTTGTTCGTATGTTTAGTTTAAAAGAAAAAAAATGAGAAAACGGGGAGAAAAAAGGAGAAGAAAATAGTTGATTTTATTGTGTACCCTATTTTCAAGTAACGTATAAAAAACTTGTATTTTTTAGGGAAACTTGTATGATTATTTCTTAAATGATAAATAATAAATTAGAATTTAGTTTAAAAAATATGTAAGCAAAGGGTATAGATCCCTGGTTGAGTTATTAGGGCTAGGGATATTTTGGGATACTCCAATTATACTTAAAACAACACTTCAAAAAAAAAAAAAAAAAAAAGGGATATGGTATATGGTGGCATAAAAAAGGAGCAAGAAAAGAAAGGTAAAAAATAAATAAATAAATAAATAAAATTTTATTCGTAACTACTAATGCACAATTAGCGAAAGTGTCGAAGTAGCAACAAATTGGACTATTTTTGACTGAATAAATTTTTATGTCAGATGTTATATTACAATATAATTTATAAAAAATATTTTATTTTTTTTGAGATAATAACAACTTAAAAATCAACAACATCAAATAATAAATAATAATTTTTTTCTCCAATTGGGCGACGTCTCCTTTCCCTCTTCCCCTCAGTCATTTGCAAGCTTCCATGGAAACTCAAAAAAAAAAAAAAAAGGCAGAAGGATTAATATGAATATTTAAAAATAATATAATAATTAATTAGTGTCCAATAAAAAATATTGAATAAATTTTCAAAAAATTAAGGTATTTTAACTTTATATATATATATATATATAATTATGAGTTTGAGTGTAAGAATATTTTTTAATAAAAAATTAATTGTATTATTTTTTTTTTCAAAAAAAAAAAAAAGAAGACAATTGACGGTATAAGATATGTTTTTCATCAAAAAGCTTAACAGATAAAAATTCACAAACTTACAATAAACACTTTTTTGGGATGATAATTACAGAAAATAATAATAATAATAATAATAATAATAAGAAGAAAGAAAATGGTCCCTCAACTGTCAAGCCTTGAGCCTGGACGACGTGTTGATGCAGTCAAGCCTTTCAACCACACTCTCATGGTCCCTCCATCAACAATGCATGTGCTTTTGATTATTACTTGTTCCCTACCTCAGCATATACTTACATATACACATACATATACATACATATATGTAGATATTAAATATCATAACAAGCCAACACTGACAACAGTTTCCTTCGTACTACAGTTTACATTATGTGCATGTGATGCATTTATCCGTATGTGCATCTATATACACATATATATATATATGTGTGTGTGTGTAGAAAGAGAGAAAAATATTCATTTTATATATATGTTAGCCTCTCGATTATGGAATTAGATAACTTCCATATGTTATGTGTTCTCATATATTCAGAGAGAGAGAGAGAGAACTATATATCCATGCATGTTATAAATGGAGACCTCCCAAAATTAAAAAATATATTTACAGTTTTGCCTCTCCGATATCTGTCGATAAATTTACGTTTCCTCTCTGCTGACATCTATCGTGCATGAAGCAAATGGCTTTACTTTGCATACATATACATATACATATACATATATGTGTGTATATATATATATATATCTTGAGACACAAAAAAGAAAAAAAAAAGAAAGATATGGATAGTAAATTCCAGGAGGAGACAGGGAGAGGAGAGTGGAATGAATATTGCGGCTCAAACTTGCTCTTCAATTTTCCAACATGCCTCTCCCTTCCACTCATGACCGCTGACTTTGACCAAGGGACTTGGTTACACACTCTGGTCTTTATTATTAACACCATAATTTAATTATTAAAAATTCTTAAATTTTATTTAAATATTATAAAATTAAACTATTTTTATGAGCTTACGAACTTGTTGATATGAACTTATTATTTTTTTATAAAATAAAATTTAAATTTAATTTATCAGTAGTATTTCGATATCTAAATAGTAATGAATTTTATCTTAATAATTATATATGTATATATATGTACATCGGATATTATGTGTATAAAATTTTAAAAAAGAAAGATCTTAAAATTATTTTAAATTATTAAAATTATTTATTATTTTATCTTTAAGCTTAATTTTTTTAAAAAAAATCTTATATTAATCAAATTTCTTCAATCCCAAACTATAGCAGACCTTAAATTTCATTTTTCATATACTTAAATTTAAAATTGTAAAAATTTAGATACCCACAAAGATAATTAGTAAACTACAATAGTTTTAAAAGTAAAATTAGTGATTAATAGTAATATTGAATGAAAATTACAACTTCTTTAGTGGTCACATTCTTCACAGGTTAATTATAATTCAATTAACCAGATAATTTAATAAATAATCATAAAATATATTCTTGATATTAATTGTTAATATCGAATTTTATAGTGACTTGATAATAGAAAAATTTCTTTACTTAGTTATTATATGTCATCTTGATGTCATCTATATTATATCTTCTCATATATTATATTATATTATATTTATATTTATTGTGTTAGATATATTAAAGGATACTTTAGATAATCTGATTTATTAAGCACTATATTATTGTTTTAGAATAACGTGATACATATAGTTCTTGCATTTAAGTGTTTAAAACTGAGATCTCTAATCTAATTGAGAATTATAGATAACTCTTGATGAGATGTAAAACGTGATGATTATTAGATAAAATTTATGCACCATGGCTCAATGAGATGTAAGACCAGGTGTGGTGATCAATGAGGCCAAGTTTTTGGCCTGAGACATCAAGGGTTTGTGTGGCCGAAACTCAGTATGTTCTGAAACCTGTCTTTTTTTCTTCTTGGGATAAAATTTTTGGTCCCTTCAGAAAGACTTGTGCAGCCACAGAACGTTGGCTTTTCTCCACATTTCACCTTTTTGAATTTGTACGGTCAAGACAAGACAAATTCTTTCTGAACATTTAAGCCCAAATTAGTTAAAACCAAAGTAATCTTCTGTTCTTTTCTGAAGATCTTACATATGTGAGCTGTGTTACAGTATATGCATGTATATATATATATATGAGTGTGTGTGTGTAATTTATTTAAAATAGAAAAAAGATTTGGTTAATTAATATGCCTTAAATTCATGGTATCTGCAAGCAGCAACTATATATATATATCTCTGATAAAGTTAAATGGGTTCATGCTAGAATTATTAGATTCAGTTAATACTTCTGAAAATATACTTACCCTGTCTTTTTAAAAAAGAAAAAAGAAAAAACCATTAGAGCGACTGATTAATCAGCCTAATATAAAAAAGTATGTGGTGCTTTTTGTCATATTCTTGCCTCAAAAAGAGAAATCAATTTCGAAGGACAGGCATAAAGATTTCATGAAAGGCATATGCTTAAAGGCATTGATTGTTGCTCAACTTTGTGAGCCCACATGGTAACCGACCAAATGAAAGCTACAACCCAATCCATTCATATGTAATAATAATAATAATATATATGTACTCTTTCATGTATACATACATATATATATGTATCTAGTCACTTCATCTTCAAACTTGTATAAATTCATCCCACTACTCCTCGTTTTAGTAACCCATCTTTCACTCTCCTAATCGTCCACAGCTTGCTTATCCTTATTTTCTACATATATATATCTGTATGTACACATACACATATATATATATATATTAATTCTCATTTTTCATGTCAACCTTCTGTTATCATTGCTCTAATTTCTTCTGAAACTTCGCAATAATAAACAAAATGGCCAAGGTGCAGGCTGCAAGGATCATAACAGAAGTTGCTCCACCAAAGTTTATCCCGGTGGCCAGGCGGCCGCTGAGGAAAATGTTGACTACCATTATGGAGGAAGAAAAGGATTATACTGACAGCTTATCATCTTTATCTTCTTCATTTTCTGGCTCGTCCGCTGCATCCACGCTGCAGCTTACCAGAAAGATAGAGAGATCATTCCTCCTGAACAAATAGTAGGATAATAATATTAATCAAAATCCCACCTCAGCATTTCTTTTGTCTGCATGAATAAAAGAACCAATGATGAGATTTATATGCTGATCATGGTTTCAGTAGTTGAGCAGATTATGAAGATTAAATAAATAGTATAGGGAGAAACAGCAAAGTGATTATATATGTTGTTTTTGCCTTGCTTCATGTTTGTTTACATTTATTACTTCTTTCTTTTTGTTTGGGTTTGTAAAATTTTTGACCTCTTCAGAGTGTAGAATCGGCAGTTGAATTCCTTTTTTAGCCAGCATTGGCATTATGATTAATTATTTCTCTTCTCCTTTTAGCTTCTTGTATACATCTTTATCTTCTTCTTCTATCTAACCAGATGCAGGTTAATACTCTTAACAACCCAATGTTTCTTTTAAAGTAAAAATATATACATCTCATAAATAGATGATATGTACGCACCATGAGGATAAACAGGAGTATACAGTTCAACTCTAACCCTTAACTTTTTATTGATTGAGGGACATATCATCCATCCATTCAATGACTTGTCCATAATGTAATATTTTTTGTTAAGGTGAATTTCACACAAGTACAAATCTTGGAGTAATTATATATAAGATACTCCTTTTTATTATGGTAGACTGTTTAGGGAATAACGTCAAGTTTACAGAGAAGTTTTCCACCATGCTTAAAGGACCTAGAAAAAACAGAGCATACCCAGAAACCAGAATGACTAGTAGTCATCTCCCACAGTTTATACACCTAAAAAAGCCCCTTAATTTACTGTTATTCAAACTTGCTTCTTAAGCTCCAGAAAAAAGTTATGAACCTTATGCTGATCAGGCAGGTACTTGGCCACGGTCTCCCGCTTCATGCATCTCTCAGCCCATGCCACAAGCTTAGGGCACTCTTCTACAAACCTAAGATTCCCAAAGGTCTCCCATGCATAAAACCAGCTATAGTAGGGGATGAGTGCTATATCCACAATCCCAAAACTCTCTCCTCCAAAATATGTCTTCTCTCCCAATTCTCTTTCCAGCACCATGAACGATTCCATCAGCTCTTTCTTTGCAGTTTCTTGAACATCCCCAGTAGCTTCGCACACCGGCCGCCCAGTCGAGTAGATCTGAATATATATCATCAAAGAATTAATTTTTATATATGGGTACTTTAAAAGACAACTCCTTTACATGCCTTGTTTCAGAAATGTTATAATTTGAAGTCACTGAACTTGAAAACTACTTTTTGGTTCAGTTTCCCCAAGATTTTCTTTTTCTTGGCAATCAGACAATAAGGAAATGGTGGGTAGAAAAATAGAAGAAAGGGTTGAGTAAAGCAATCACCTTTTTGTCAATATAGTCAGCCCAGAACCTTGCATTAGCCCTCTCAAAAGGATCATCAGGTAACAGACGAGATTTATGATTCCAGACCTCATCAATATACTGTATTATGTTGAGTGATTCACACACAGCCTTCCCCTTGTGGATCAAAACAGGAATCTTCTTATGGACAGGGTTCATCTTTAGAAGCAAATCACTCTTGTTTCTCAAATCCTCTTCTCTCCAATCGAATTCCACTCCCTTCTCTGCCAGGGCTATCCTCACCCTCACCCCAAATGGACTCAACCCCAAGTCCAATACCACAACGTCTTCCCCCATTGTTAATACCCTTTTTTGTACGACTCTTAATTTGGACTAGTTTCTCGGTTTGATTTGTGAATAGCAGCTTACACGTTGTGTGTATATATATAGAGCAGAGATATGATTAGAGTTGTGGAAACCATATACGTTAGTGCAATTTTCTTGGAGCATTTTCAGATGCTTGTTGTAAGTGCTTACGCACGTAAAACACATTTTTCTCCGATGTTGTCTTTAGGTTTAGAAGCGGTGTCTTTTGGTAGTGTCTGAACCTTGGGATGTCAGTGCTTGCGTCAGAAGTTGGATTTTGAACAAGGATATGTTTCTTCACGCGATCTTTAAGGATATGTTTCTTCACAACTTTTGACCGTTTGGTATCATTGATTTACACTAAATAACTAATTATTGAAAAGATTTGGGTTTGAATTTAAGTTATTAAGAGCAAAGGCTTTAATCAAATGAATTCCTAATAGTACTGATATAAAATCCAAGCATTTCGGCGTCCATATTTTTTTAACTTCTTAATTTGTCTACACTTGATTCTGCCATTTGGACAGCTTCTAAATTCTCCTGCAAGCTAACCCATTTCCATTTTGATAATTTGACTGGTGACTGATCATTCACAAATACAAAACATTCAGGCAAATTTGGGCAAGTCCAAACCACCACAACACCTCTCCTCTCCTTGTAAAAAAAATACCATAAAGGTAAGTGTCGATTTACATCAAAGGGCTAAAAGGGTAAGCATGCAGGCGTGCCATAAAATGAAGGAATTTGTGCCAAGGTATATAGTTTGATGGAAATCAAAAGGCAAGTATATATGGAACTAGAGAATAATAAGAAGGCAAGAAGGGTACAACCATGTCAATTTTTCAGATG
The DNA here is from genome assembly GCF_000150535.2 of Carica papaya. Next base: position 1,355,136 of record NW_019014615.1, on the reverse strand, counting down.
GATAAACTCAATTACATCATATATCCACAAGGTACTATCCGACCACATTTTGATGGAAAAATTGTAATGCATCCATAAAATGAGGGAATTTGTATACTACCAATACTGCAAAAAGAGATATGTTACAAAATGAATAAGATTCCAGACTCTCTCTCTGCCAAAACCCTAAGCCTTGAGGGATGCAATTTTCAGCAATGCTTGAATCTTGAAAATGCTCATCTCAGGACCAACAATCCAGCACCTATGAGTATAACAGTTGCCAAGAAGATCAAACCGACAAAGTATCATGTCCTTGCCAGCAGTTGCTTAAAACTTGGGATGAGATTCCCATGTTCTCTCTCAAGAAATGTAACCTCCTTGATACAACATCAATTAATGATACAGATTATACACCATGGCGCACCAGCAACATTTGTCAGGAGACTGTAGAAAATATAGACAGTAACGGCAATCTTTATGTGCCTAGCCACATGATATCAGTATTAGAATAGTGCATTCATAAATATTGCTTCCATACATACCATTTAAGTCGATCCAGAATGCAGAAAGTCTTGTTTCTCCTGGCTAAATGACCGTAGCTGTTTTATAAGGTTTGCTTTCAGTGATTCTGGTATCTGTGAAGTGAAAGTCGATTTTGCATCTGCTATCAACTTTTTCCTGCATTGCAGTGGCAGAAAAAGAAATCAATAATTTGCGACACCCTTGTTCTTGTTTAAGGGTCATCCCTCTCTTTAGAGAAGAATATTGGGGACCTTCTAGTCCCAGATATTCCAACTAACTTGTAACCATTGTTTTGTAAAGCAGTGATAGTTGGAAATCAGTCATAGGTGACTTGATTTCAGCGCTTTTTCCGTTAAGCTTCAAGGAGATGCACTTAACTTGAAGCCCCCATGATAGTATTATCCCAATCATATGAAAGTAATGAAACAGCCATTTTCTGACAATTCACAAAGTAGTTGTAGAAGGATAATACAGAAACATTCAGACATAATTTACAGTAGTTGTACAAGGGATAATTATCCTAATTCACCAGAAAACAAGCACAAGCATCTGGATCTCACATGCAAATTTGGATTGCATTCCAGGCTACTGGTCATAATATTTACTTGAAAATAGGATTAATCAGGAAGCTCCATAATTACCATTTAGGGGTATATAAACATTATTCTTCCCAATGAGACTAGGAATTTGTAAGTTTTAGGTCTTTCTTCCCGATGAGCAACGTAGCAGATAATGTAAGAGACAACAACCGATTCGAGAGAATGCTATGGATTATAAAAGCTAGGCAAATTTTAAAATTCCTAGTGCTATATCACCTTTCACTCTACAAAAGAAATCCCAGAATCTACTCAAACAATAGTTAACATTAATCTAACTTATTATGATTTATACAACTCATACTCTATACAATATCACATGACCTCTATTACAACCATAACTAAGTTCTATAGGCCATAGGGAGCTTGAACAAAATACTTGAAAAAATTAATAAAGAACCACACCAGAGATCTTAGATCTCAATAATATCTTTATAATAATCATAAAATTCTGCTTAAAAATTAAGGTAGGTACATTACCTGTGCACACCAAACATAATCAAAACAAGAACTAGGAATCTAGTAAATATAACATAAACTAACTAGCAAGCCTATGATAGAGAATAACTAAATAAGCTCCTACCAAATGAGAAATAATTAACCTACACTAATAATAGACCTATATTTTGATAGTTCCTAAATAAGCTACATACTCAATATTGTCAAATCACCTACTGAATGCACACAGATTAAGTAAAAAAGAGAGAAAAATAGAACAGAGAATTTTAACGTGGTTCATCAATGTGCCAACTCCATGAAGCTACCAGCAAAACTT
>NW_019014615.1:1335497-1350824 GCF_000150535.2 Carica papaya | reverse complement strand
CATCACCCCATAAAAATCCGCATTGTATTGTTTCCACCTTTTTTACAACCTTGGATGGAATAGCTAACACCGAAAGATAATAAATCGGTAAATTAGCTGAAGTACCTTTAATTAGCGTCAATCTTCCACCATTTGACAGAAAATTCCTCTTCCAGCCCGCCAGTCTCCTCTCAAAAATCTCCACGACTGTATCCCAAGTTCTAGGGTCTTTATATTTTGCCCCCAAAAGGAAGACCAAGGTATTTCAAAGGCAAATCACCCACTCTACAACCCAGCACATCTGCCAACTGTCTCTCCTCTCTCCTATCCCCAATTTTTACCAATTCCGACTTTGCCATATTAATTTTTAATCCTGAAACCATTTGAAAGCACAGAAGTATACATCGAAGATGAAGCATGGTCTCAATACTTGATTGACAAAAAATGATAGCATCATCCGGAAAAAACAAATGCGATACCTCAATTTTAGCATTCTTTTTGCCAACCAATACCCTTTTTACCATATTAAGTTCCTTAGCCCTTTCCAACAATCTACTAAAAGCTTCCATGACGATAATAAACAACAACGGAGACAGTGGATTACCCTGTCTTATTCCACGGGAAGCCTTAAAAAAGGAAGAAGCTCCCCCATTAACCATCACAGCAAACAAAGTGGTGGAAATGCACTGTTTTGTCCAATTTCCTCCACCGATCTCCAAAACCCAATCTGCCCAACATATAGTCCACAAAATTCCAATTTACATGATCATAAGCTTTTTCCATATCAAGTTTGCACAATATACCTTCCCTTTTGTTACTTACCAATTCATCAACCACTTCATTTGCCACCAAAACAGCATCAAGAATCTGCCTACCTTCAACAAAAGCATTTTAACTCTCTCCAATCACTTTCCCAAGCACCTTTGCCAATAGTTTATATCACAAGACTAAAAGGCCTATAGTCATTTATACTTTTTGCCCCATCAACTTTTGCAATCAAGGAAATAAATGTAGAGTTTAACACTTTGACAAAGGACCCTGAATCATAAGTACGTCCCAAAATTCCTGAAGAAACCTCATGTTAAATCCATCCGGTCCTGGAGCCTTATCTCCATTACACAAACAAAGTGCCTCATGGATTTCCTCCACTGTAAACCTTTGTTCAACATACCTTCTATTTTCCTCATCCAGAGTACTGAATTGAAGGTTATTCAACCCTGGTCTCCATCTAACATCTTCCTTATACAGTTGTTCAAACTGGTCTTTTGCATGCTCTCTCATCTCCCAATTTCCTATTATAATTCTCTCATTGCATACGAATTTTGCAATATAATTTCTTCTTCTGTAATTTGCTAACCCACGGAAATATCTTGTATTCCGGTCTCCCTCTTTTAACCACTTTTCTCTAGACTTTTAACGCCATGAAATTGCCTCAAGATTCAGTTTGTAAGCAACGTTCCTCCTCAATTCCTCTCTTTCAATTCTGTCCTCCTCCCCAACAGTACCGCACTCCTCAAGTTTATCAATTTCAGAAATGCCCATTAACCACTTTTTGAACTCCATATCCAATCTCATATCCTCATCTCTGGCCCATATTTTTATTTCACTTTTAACAGCCTTCAATTTTTCCGAAAATACAAAGCTAGCCTTTCCCTGCACCCCATTCTTCTCCCATACTTCTTTTATCAATTTCCTGCATGTCCCAACTTTTACCACTTGTCAAATCTAAATGGTACGGGGCCCCATTTAATTCCATCTGAGGAAAGACAGGTTGGAAAATGATATGAGATTGGTCTTTCCAGCACTGACTGTTTTGCCCCAGCAATCTTCAACAAAAAAAAAATTGTCTGAAATGAAAAACCTGTCAATTCTTCAACATGATGGATTGCATCACATATTAGTCCATGTCCACTGCCCCCCCCAAAATCAAAGGTAAATCTACCAGATTAAGACTGATGCCTAACATATGGAAGATTAATACGGGGAAATGCGAGCTTGTTTCTCTCTGGGGTGGTGTGGATGCACCAAGCATAATGAGAGTAAGGTCCCATCTTTACCTATGAAATAACTGGGCTTCATGCTGGGTGCAAAGTTTAAAGAGAAATTTGTTTGGGATGTAGCTCAATTTAAGAGAAGACTTATGAGTTTGAAGTGGGGCTTCTTGTCCAAGGCCAGCAGACTTACTTTTGTTAAGATTATTCTTCCCGGTTTGCCTCTAGTTGGCGGCTTGGAATGTGGTTAAACAATCCAGCATAAGTTGGCCTTGGCATCAAGTCCTTGCATGATTGAACAAGTGCTTTGGATAAGTAGTTGTGGAATTTCATGGCTTCATGAAGTCGTGGTAAGATGATTAGGTCAAAGTTTGGCTGAATAATTGTGGGTGGAGGTGAAACCACCCTAAAGGCCAGTGTTTGAAGGAGGATTGGTAGTACTTAGGAGGTTATTGTTGACAACACTAATATCAAGGTGTAATCCAGATCGAGAGCTAGGATTTCTGAGTTATGTCTAGTATGGAAATACTTCTCTTGAGGACAAATTTCAAAGTACTTCCTGCTTGGTTAGAAGAAAAGGAGCCTTTGTGCCTAAATGTTATCCAATCACTGCAAGGTAAGTGGTCTAGAAAGTGGATCCTGTTGAGGAACTTGAATGATTGGGAAGATGAATATATCAGGCTACTTGGCTAACTTGCTTCCACCAAATTCATCCTCTTCAAGAAGATGGTCCCATTTAAAACCTTAACTTGAAAGCTTCTTCTCAGCAAAGCCTTTATTACCATACAAGCTCCTCCTGTCCTTCTATATAAGCAAATATGGACGAAGAATTTCTTCCCCCATGTGGTTTTTTTCATGTGGGAGGAGCAGTGAAGATAACCTCGTTAATAAAGGTAAAATTCTTGCAGATACACTCTTTTGGTGTAAAGCAGCTGAAACCAGATGCCCTACTGTGTTGAGGAGTTATTTCACCCAAGGTTATGGTGTATGGTTTTTGACTTCTCCAAAGTGCAATATGTGATGGCAGATTCTTTGAAGGATGAGATATGGGCTTGACATGGCACCTGGGGGGATAAGAGCAGGGAAAGCTAATCTCTCTCATCCCCTTGGCAACCATTTACACTCATTTGGAAGTAGACCAACAAGAGGGCATTGGGGGAAGTTCTTAAATTTGTTGACAAAGTTAGAGACATTTGGTTCCCGAACTTTTTTTTTCTTTTTGGTTATTTTTTAAGGGCAATCTGGTTAATAAGGCAGAAGACTTAGGGAACTCATTGATAATCTGAACAGTTCCTAAATTCTTCTTTCATATTTGGGTTGCACCCCCCTGGTGCCACCCATTTATATACACCCTATATTTTTCCTATTAAAGAAGACTATAATTTTATGGGAATGGTTCAAATAACAAGAAAAACTATAAATGACAACATAAGATTCAAATATGCACTATATTCATTTGCATGCATGAGGTAAACACGTCCTCTAAAAATAAATAACTCAAATATATTGGACATCAATAGTCGGTGGCAGCCATCACAGATCATATGCATGTGTCTCATATAAAGACCAAGAAACTTACTTTAAGTCGCTATCCGTTAGCGAGTTTCCCCCTTCTTGTGTACACAGTTTCTTTCTTGTGCGCATGAAATTGTGAACTTCTTCAGACCAGCCACATGATTGCAAAACCAAATATGCTTCTTTCTGGAGGCTGTTATTTATGGGAAAGGCAGAATGGGAAAAACGAACAAATCAATGAAAAGTTTCAACTGATTGGAATATAATAATGGAAAAATGACGTGGCCAATAATCCAAGCGATATTAACTCAAGAAAATGGATAGCTTTCACTAAATAAAAAAACATATATCAACAAGAAAAAATCTTATGCAGGTATTCAGTTCACGTCCCAAAATTCAAAAGCAGGAGAAGCATCAGATGCACATGTTCCACTGTTCCATCAGAACTGACTGCTTTTCTTATTCTCTTTTCCTTCATTTTTCTTCTAATTTTTTTAGCTTGGATATTGATTGTGCATATTCTATAATGACATCCACATAATATCCTGAAGATCATCTTATTATCTAAATCAGGCCATCATAATCAGGAAGGAATATAACATGAGGGAACAGTTATTCAAGGCCTTAGTTACTCTGACAACATCAAAAGTTTTATTTGATTATCAGTGACAAACTCTGGCTAGCTCCCTTCCAAAACACATGGGAATAAGGATGTACAAGAGATCAGTTCCAGAGATTAGTTCAGGTCAACAGAGGTCAGTTCTTCAATGTTAGACATATCAGCACATATTTCAATAGCAACTGAGTTGAATGTAACATACATCTCTTTCAGTACTTTCCGTTTCTCCTGAGATTGAGCATCCTGTCCGAGCAAAGAGCAAGATCCCAATTCTGATTTTCTCCTGGAACCCGAGAGATCAGATTGGGAATTACCATTCTCCACTTCTTTGTAACAAAATCCACTGCCTATTGTCACACTGCTGCTTGTACCATTACCTTCATGGTGATTTGTTTTTGCTGAATATTTAGTTTGTATACTGCCATTTTCATTAACTAATCCAAATGATGAACTGTTGCCAATGCTGACCTCATCTTTTCTATTTCTGTTGGAGCCATTCTTGTTTATTGTCAAAGATACATCTTTCTCACTTCTCTTTATATGGTGTGAGTCTTTAATATTCCCATTCATGAGTAAGTTTTGACCCTTATGAGCGCCAAGTTTTCCATTAACAGCAGCAGGAACTCTTTTAAAATTAATATTTTGAGAAATATTAAATTTTGTCCGTTGGCTCGAAAGGACTTTTTCTATCCTAGAACCCCCTGATGTATCATTTGTTTTTGTGTTAACTTCTTTTGACCGCAGCCCAGCTTTCTGTGCTTTTGGTATCTCACTTCCACCATCAAAATGCTTAACTCCATTGGAAGCCAGTGCACTACCTGCAGACAATGGCCGCTGGTTGGCACGAGAGAAGAATAGAATGTAAACCTTCTCTGACAATACCTCCTCCTGGGTTGATAGAGATACATAAGAATCATTACAGCAATACCATCGTCCCATTGCATCCTGTATCCATCAGGAATCAAATATCAGGATATATTTAGCATAGCAGCTTTGCCAACCTCTTATATTAAAGAACTTGTTAGCATATCCATGAGATGTATGGGTTTATGCGAAATAATAGAATAATAATAATAAATATGATTTATTGATACTGTAATTTCTATTAGTAAAAACTGAATACTTTTGGAAACCTAAGAACAAACTTCCATAAATTAACTTGACATATAAACACATGGAAAATTGTTAGTAATATGCAAATAGCAACATACATGCAAATTTAGGCACACAGATGATCACATGGCTTCTTAGGTAAATTGCAACTGGCACATGGCTCCAGAAAAATACTAGTGCTACAGATTAATAAAAGGACAGTTGAAGAAGAACCTTTATATAAGCATAATAGTGCCCAGATTCCGGTGAGAATCCCGAGTGGACAATGGTACCAAAAAGGTTATATACTGGTTGTGGGTCCTGCACCAACACAAAGAAAGACAAATGCAGTGATGTTATAAGTGAATGCAGTTAGCAGCTCTGAAACAAAGTTTTGCTCCACAGATTTATAGTCATGAACAAAGTATTACATTTTTCATTCTTGCTACAACTACAAAGGAAAAACAAAAACATACTCTCGGCATATTCAAATAAAAAAAACACCATCAACAACTTTCACAGATAAAACAAGAAATAATATGTTAGCCATTAAACAACAGAAAGCAGAAACAACACCACCAAGGAAAGCAAACAACTCTCTAAATATCCAGTGAGTGTTGGGTGGCAAACTGAATAATATCTGCCATTCTAAAGCATTTATCTTCTGTAGCAATTATCTAAAATACTTTTGACAGGTCAATGTTCAAACAAAAGCCTGACCCATAATAAGGCTCTATCCTCATAATCTCATTAAGCACGGGAATTTGTAACAAGGCTTTCTTTTTTATAGAATTGTACTAGGACTTGGAAGCTGAAACTTCACATTGTTTGCTGGGCTCCGTGTAAATATGGAAAGGAATGAAAATCCAACAGTCAACCATACCCCCAAGTCCTAAACTAAGGAAAAATGAGAATATTTTAAATGAACAACCAACATCTTGAGGAGAAAAAAATACAATTAATGTGGCACTGTTATTATTAAACTCAAAAGGAAACATGAGAATACTTCGAAAAGGCAAGCAAGGTATTGAAAGAAAGAATGTCATCAATGTGATATGAATGTCACAGAACTGATGGCGGATCACTGGGTTCTGATATCCAGTAAGTAGCAATATGCATTTATCGCTTCATTACCATCATTATGGTTCAAGATTCTCCTTGATATTATGGTGCCCTGCGGCTTATGCAATCTGATCTATGATTTATAACCTTTTGGGTGTTAGTTGGGTGATGTCGGGTTCGGTTAGGAATGACATTTGGGTGTGGGAAGGTTTCTGTTAAAAAAAAGAGACTAATAAAATTGATCCCTTTGACTGTTTTTTGGGTTATTTGGAAGAAAAGAAATAGTAGGGTATTTGATGGGGTGGTTAGTGACTGGGCAAAGATTAAAAATAGATAGTTTCATCTCTTTGGATCCATTTATCTTGGGCAGAATTTGCATAGAGAGGAGGATTTTGGGTATATAATAGATAGCCCAACAGAAATGTAAATATTTTTGTATAAGGGTTGCACCCCCTTTTGGTGCTGTTTATTAATATATTTTCAATCTTGTTATTTTGAAAAAAAAACATTCACCTTGATATAGGTGGCAGTTTAGCCAAGACACTGATATTTTTGGGTTTAGTGCGCACGCAGAGCTTCAGTATAGTCTTAATTGTGCTTGAATTTAAAAATATTATCACCTAAGAGACAAAAAGAAAAAGATTGTAGGGGAGAAGAATAACAGATCCTGTTGGAATTTCGAATGTAGACATTAAAGAGTCTACTTCTTAAAAAATATAAGAAAATGTAGTAGCTCAAATGAGCTTCCACAGTCAACAGGATGAAAGACTTAGCAGTGATAGAGAAAAAGCAGCAGGATGAATACAGGTTCAAGGGTTCATATGGAACTGGTACAATCCTCACTGAACAGGTAGTGAAGCCCAGAGGGTCCGCTTCATCTTATTAATAAGGGGAACAAGAAACTTTGATGTTCTTCAGTTTCATCTTGGAAAGTGTGGTGGTGATGATGTAAGATTTCCTGCCCAACAGATTTGGAAAGTTAAGGCACCTCCAAGAATTGCTTTCTTTGTTTGGGAAGCTAGTCAGGAATGCATTCTAACCACCGACAAGCTGACGAGAACGGGTAAAATCATGGTTAATGTTTGCTACATGTGCATGAAAATGGCAGAATCTTGTAACCATATCCTTCTTTGGTGTCTAGTGGCTTATAATATTTGGACAATGGTTTATGGACTTCTGTGTATCAACTAGGTGATTAAGGAAAGGTTAGGGATGAACTTTGGACTTGGGTTGGAATTTGTAAGAAGTCAAAAATTGTAAATCTTATACCTTTAACCATTTTATGGGTGGTATGGAAATAGAGCTACAACAAAGTGTTTAAAGGTGTGTGGTGGATTTGTCTAGAATTAAAAATAGGTGGATTCATACTTTTGAGACTCTAATGCCGAGGCATGATCTCTATGGGTGGAATGATTTTGAGAAGGTAATTGATGTTCTAACTGAGTTTGCAAATACTGTGTTGGCACCCCATTGGTGCCTTATACATAATACACATTATTTTTATCTCAAAAAAAATCTAATAATAAGACTAGAACAAAACAAAGAATCAATCAAACACGGAATCAATGAAAACATAAAGAAACTCGTTTATTTGCATGAAGCTTTCCAGGGGGTCATTGACTTTTTACTTGAACTACTATTCTGCAAGGAATAAAATCCTCAGTTTGAGCTCAAAGAAAAAAAAGATTTTTGACTTTTATGGATCATCCAAATAAATTCAAAATTAGATGAAACAAATATCATGTAGTTATAACAGGTTTGTGTAGACAACGGATACTTTTGTCTTTTGCAGATCACAAAATCATTACAGGAAGGACACATTATAATTGTCCACATTCATGCACTATCTTTGGCAAAGTAGTTGCTTCTCGATCATTAAATACTTGCGGAAACAGCAATCTCAAATAGGAGCAATCTTTATGAAATTCGGAACATAAATAAACAAATATCATACCCACGATCTAGAATAATACCAAAAACTGAAAGCGAGAGATTTAAGAAAAGGAGAGAGATCTTTAAAGAGAATAGATACAATCCATTCACCTTCCGCTAAATATTAAGGTGTGCATTTTTTTTTTGTTGAGAAAATGTTATATCTTATATGATACAAAACGTGCCAGTTACAAACATTTCTGAAGGAATTCGCGAGTTACTAAAGCAAGCAATCATGATTACAAACTTTCAATATCACTAGCATAAACATGAGACATCATGCCAAATGAGGCGATTCAACTCAAAGAACAGTAGGCAAGACGAAATAAAGAATGCCAAGGAGAAACGGTTTTCTGATTCTCTATATTAATCCAAATCAGGTGAATCAGTAAAGGGTCTAGAATGCCAGATATAGTATCCATTTGTGCTGTACAGGTTCCAAAATTGTGTTACCATAACAAAATTCTAGAGGTTCTCCATGGATCCTTAAAGAAGCACCAATATTTCGATTCCCATTTTCTACGAGAAAGATGCTACCACAAGAATGACAAATATGCAGAAAAATGCTGAACTTCATATAGTTCTATTTACTGCAAAAGATAAGGACAATCGTAATAGCAGTCGACGTGGCACGCCTAATGGCAGTTACTTCTGAGAAATAATAGTTGACTTATAAGAGTTATTTTTCTTTTAATGATTATGAATTACGTAAAGTCCAAAAGTTTCAGACTATGAATAAGGAAAGTAAATGATCGACAATAAAAAATAATAATAATAATGAGCGTCATATAAAAGCTAAACAAAATGTAAGGTTATCGATTGTAGCAATCAAGATTCCTAACTATAAAGCCTATTAATATTGAACCTATCATATATTCAACACAAAGATGAGGGGTTAACTTCTCCAGCCTAAGTTCTTTCACAATAGTTCCTTTTCTTTTCAATAAAGAAAAAATATTAGTATGGAACTTTTATGTTGCGAGTAGTTCCACATGGTACTTCAATTTATGAGATTGATAAGCATGAGGCTCAATAAAAAAACACGAATTTCAGAAAAGGAAAAACAACACTGACAAGGGGACAAAAGGTCATTGGTTAACTCGTGATTCCCACCAGAATCCCATTATTGATACTACGGAACTTTATGTTGTTAGTAGTTCCTCATGGTACTTCAATTTATGAGATTGATCAAGCATGAGGCTCAATAAAAAAACACGAATTTCAGAAAAGGAAAAACAAAACTGACAAGGGGACAAAAGGTTATTGGTTAACCCGTGATTCCCACCAGAATCCCATTATTGATACTACGGAACTTTTATGCCGTTAGCAGTTCCTCATGGTACTTCAATTTATGAGATCGATCTAGCATTAAACTCAACAGAAACAAAAAATAAATAACTAAGTTCATCTTATTTGTACTGTCATACCTGGCTTGCTTTGGACATGACATTTGAAAGAACCAAAACTTCTTCGAATGCAATAACCTTATCGATCTTCCCGCCAAATATTCCTTCAAATCTCTGCCAACACAATCCAACAATTACTCATTTTCTCAAAATCAACAAATACCAACTCAAAGCAAGTACAACTCTTGATAACAACTTAAGAATTAAAATTAATGAAAATGGATAACACACCTTCAGTTGGATTACAAGGATATTAGGTGCTTGATGTATAGACATTTGCTTCCTTGCTTTCACCAACTTTTTGCAACTAAACAAGAAGAAGATTAACAAAAAACACAGAATTTCAATGGCAGTTGGTAAAGAATGAAACCAAAATATTAGTGAAAAGACTTACTTATCACATCTATACTTGTTGTTTCCATCTAAAATCTCTGGCTGAAAAAACTTTTGAATTGATTCCTGAAGGGAACTACTATGCATGATTTCTAGACTGATATCCATAATATCATCAACTTTATTGGACAAGGCACCGCAAGACAAGCACTCCACCTGGCTCTGCAATGCACCCCCAAAAATCTCCTTAACGACAGTGTTGTTGCCGTTGAAAGGCTCGGTGCCTTTGCGTCGCAACTTCTTGAGGCGAAGGCATGTGTTGTGGCAGGCATCGATTACATACCGCAGGAACTCATGGGCGTCCTCTTGACGCCCACACTTCAAGTGTTCGGCAAAAATCCTGAGGCAATTGACAATCTTGGCTGGGGAGTCGAGAGCGAGATCAACGCTTAGAGACCGCGCTATCCGTTTCTCCAGTATGCAAAAAGGACAGTCACGTTTCCGCTCCGCATCTGCAGCGGAATCGCCTGCGAAATGCGTTAAACCAGAAGGAAACCGAGAAACAAATTAAGAAACAAAACGCGAAAAAATCAGAAAGTAAAAAAGAAAGGCGAGCATTGAACTTTGAAGCAACGAATTTGTGATAAAAAGAAATTAGAACGAATGAAACAAAGCGAAGGAGATGAAAAGGCAGAACGTACAGAGAGAGGAGTGCTGGTTAGCGAGGCAGAAATTGGCGAGAGGAGGGGTATAAGTGAGGCACTGAAGGACGCTGTTGAGGTAGCAAGAGTTGCCGAGGTTTCTTAACCCTAGAGGGGGACCGTTCTTCCGCTTCTGACTGAGTAAACTCGGCTGCCAACTCATCTGCAGTTGCAGTCCCATCAAAGCTGCATGGACAATAATTCATTGCTCGGCAACGACGACGAGAACGGCGCCGTTGGGGTTCGACAGGCCCTCGACAAGGAGGATCGCATAGCTGTTGTGCTTCGCCGTGGTTGCCTGCTCGTTCTTCTCCTTTGTATATCCTTGAAATTGAATTATTGGACAGTCATTTTGGCATGAATGTTTTTGGGGTGGGGATTTAATTATGAGAGAAGCGAAGGGGCGAAAGAAGAAAGAAAGAAATGGGAGGAACAGGAAGATACTGCAGGAGCAGACCCACACCAGAGTAGCAAATCCCCAAATCCCTTCCTCTTTTTTTTCTTTTTTTTTTTTTTTTTCCCTTTTCTTTGGGACGAAATTTTGATTTTTGTTTTTAATTATTCACGGTCTATATATATATGTGTGTGTGTGTGTGTGTGTGGGTGGGTGGGTGGGTGGGGGGGGGGGGGGTGTAGAGAGAGAGAGAGAGAGAGAGTGAGAGTTTATGACATTCTTGTTTTATAAAATGAAATCCGATTTGGGTTTTAATCATATAAAAACCTAATACGTAAGTATTTTAACAATTAATTTGCTAAATTAACAGTTAATTTTTTTTCTAACTTAATTAAAGAGTTAAGAAGAACAGCACAAACATCTCAAAACCAAACATGATGGTTAATTCAATCTCAGCATTTTGCAATAACCTTTTTTCATTCAACTATCTCAATCTATATAACTCTTACTTGTCACCCTCAAATTTGCATCATCATTTTCTAATTATTACTTTTTCTAAGATTAAAAAACAAAAAATTAGATAAAATTTTTTTAATACTTTATAGTTATGAGAAACTAATTTTTACAAAATATCACTGAAACTTAAATATTGAACCCTACATCTTTATTGTTTATTTTATTTAAAAATATAATAAACTTATATAAAACTTAAATATTAAATTTTACAATTTTAATAAAATTTAAATTCATAATCTTCACATAAAATATAAAGATATTGACTACCATAACACAATGTTATTAATATATTAGTTTTTGGTAAATCCTAGCTCTTAAACTTGTTATTAATTTTCTCTGTTTTTATTTTTAAAAAAATAAAATTGAGCAATCCTGTTTAATTTAAAATAGGCTACTTTTGTTTTAATTTTCAATTTTTCATACTTTGTATCGTAATTCAACAGGTTCGAATATTAATCTTATGAGTAATATATATAAGGGGACCCTTTAAGCACATTCTATTGCATTTCAAATATTAATCTTATGGCAAAATGTTTGTTCATTTCTTTACAAAAGGGTTTAATCTACCCCAAAAAAAATATATATATATAAGGGAAAATAAGGAGTGTTTCTATAACTAAACTCCTCTCTTACAATGTTGGCATCAAAGGAAGTAAGCCACACAAAAATAAGCATCCCAATCTAATATTTGTTTTTAACTTTCCATATTATAAAATTTATAAAAAAAAAAAAAAAAAAAGCTTTAAGAAGTTTACGAGTCCATCTATTACATAAATATTACTTGGTTTTTATTTTCAAAATATGTTTTTTATTCACAAAAATATATATTTCCCAAAATACATCTTTTTCTTTCCTTCTCTATTGATTTTTTATTTATTTAAAATTTTGCCCAAACATAGCCATAGTATTCCTAATACCGGAGTTGAGCGGCTGAAAGATCAGTGAGTCATGAACGTTAATTATATACTTATACGATTCAACTAGTTTAAATCCTATTATCAGGCAACAACTCTCATATCCTCCTCTAATTCTTAGCATAATACTAAACATAACTACAATACTTTTCTACAAAACACCGAAAACAAATTCGCTAATTCAACCATATTTCGTATCATTATTCTCTTTATAATTAACTAACTTGTATAGGATTGAAGACTAAGGGTGACAATGTGCCAAGCCCCACATAACATTATTAGGATTCAATTCAATCAAAAGTCAGCTCTAATTCGGTTAAAATATAACTTCAAAAACCCAAATAAGTCAGGCTCAAATGGTATTGGATTTTTTGTTTCTTAACTACCCTACTTAAAAGTTGATAGCCTAGAGTAATCATAAACAACCAACTTCCAACTTCTAAAACTTCTTAGTTCCCTTTCAACCTGATCTTATTCCGCATTCCTGTTTTTATTATTCGATTCTACTTGTGATAGTCAGACACTCAAGCCTCTTGACGCGTCAATCCTATTCTATTTTAGGGTAATGGAACAATACTTTCATTGACAACAAACAGCCAACAGTACAAAAGTTGCCTCATAATTGATAAAGCACGAACGCAAAACAAGACTAGCAATAAATAGAACAGATAAGCCAGCATAAAACAGAGGAAAATTTTGTGAATCCTGAGGAAAACTCAGCCCCTCAAGAAACTACCCATCTGACTACAGGCCATTACGACCTCTCCTCTCCCATGCCCTACCTGTTAAAGCTAACCCCATTTCATGAAACCTTCTATTTTGCAACCATACCTTCAGGACTTAGAAAAATAGACCTGATTAGAAAAATAGACCTGATGGTTCAATTCTGTGCTATAATATAATGCCAACAGAAGTAAAGGCTTAACAGTCAAGTAGACCAGCTTCCAGAATTCATGTTGCACATTGTCACCATCAGATATACCTTGTATCCAAGTCAGTGAAGGGGATTTCAAATGTATCAGTTTCTATCGGAATAATTTCTTTCAAAACAATCATCTGTGTTCTACAGCACCTTGATATTAAATACGCCTTCCAGTAAATTTTTCTTTTTTCTGATGATACAATTGGGATTTTCCATCTTTACAAGTAACTTTCTCTACTTCACTGGCTAACTCAGCTCCACATTAGAACAAGAAAAAACATAAAACCCCAGTACAGAACCAGCTGCAATGACCAAGGTAAATAAATGTCTTATAAAAAAACAATTGATCAAACCGTTAATCAGGGCTTAGGATCTAGTTTTCAAGCAATGTAAATAAAAAACCACAATTAATTAAATTTATAATCACATACCTCATGTTATCTGTTAGGAGTTGCAGGTGGAACCAATGCTACAGATTCAGCATCTTGTGAGTCACTGGAGCCACCTCTAGTAGCTTCCTTTTTCAACTTGTGATTATTATATGCAGCTACACCAGCAATGGCTGCATATGGTTAAAACAAAGTAAGACAAATGCTGAAGCATATTAGGCAAGAATTTTTGCGTTAGTTATGGAGTTAGCATCTTATTATACTAAGAGTAGGTGATTAGCTCCAATAAAATGAAAGAAATGCCTCGAGGGAATAAGATCTAAGGTTAGTGATAAAATGAGAAACAATTCTTATAGAGATACATGAGCATCATAGTAAAGGTTATGAAATTAGTTCTAACTGTAAAATAGCAGACATACAAATTGATAGGACAAAACACTATTGATGAATTTTCAGGTACTTACCAATGGCATAACCAAACAGATTTATTACAGTCAGCTTTGTATCAGCAAACAGAATGGCAGACAGCAAGACAACCACCCAATCCTTGACAACTCCAGCAACTCGAATGGTGAGAGCACTTGTATGGGAGATAACAAGAAAAACCGATAAGTTGAGTGCAAAAGTACAAAGAGAATTGAGTGTTAACACAAGGGGTTGAAAGTTCCATGTCCCCTGTGCTTCCATTTTTGGTTTCTCTAAAAAGATCCATGGTATGAACAAGCAAATCGCACTGCAAAGTAAACAAAACTTCAGTTCATGCTCACATGAGTTCTGTTATGCAGAAGAGAAAAGAGATGCTTTCACAATTATCGTGGGTACATACCTGCAGGGGCTAATATAATACATTACAGATACAGGGTTTAATTTTAAACCCTTCCTCTTAACCAGAATCTCCATGAATATAAGTCTTAGAGCTTCTCCAACAACACCACCCATTTGGTAGACAACTCCAATCCAGCTGATATTGATTTCCCCATAAGAAGCCACCAGAACACCAAAACTTATCACAGACATTATCAAAAGCATTCTGCAGCTCATCATCTCAAGTCCAGCAGCTACTCCGAGAACAAAAACAGCTACTGGCACTGCAAGTCCACCAATAAATTCAGTAATATATCTCTTACTCAAGACATCTAATCTCTAGGAACATTAGAAGACAACGATAATTCTTTATTTTAAAACAAGAGAAGAGAAAAAAAAAAAAAAGAAAAAGGAAGAAAACCTCAATGTTTATATCTCCTCTCACTGACTAATCCAACACCACGATGAATGCCAATTAAAATACCTGGGTATCAGACATAAATCTAATGTCTGGCATACAAGAAAAGAAAAAGGAGAACACATACAAGATACTGAAACGATTTTCTGCAGGATCTAGAAATCTAGCTGAAAAGAAGAAAACTAAAACAGGAACTTACTAATGGCCTTCAACATTTGTGCAAACGCAACAGAAATATACAGATAGGCAGTGTTTCCAAGCCAGAGAGTCATCGCAAACATTGCACCAATAGACACTGATGTAGTATATCTGAGTACACAAATTTGGATTGACATCAGTA
>NW_019014615.1:1311025-1324945 GCF_000150535.2 Carica papaya | reverse complement strand
AGCTGATGAAAATCATAATTCATTCAAAGGGTGTAACAAGAAACAGGATGAGAAAAGTTTTATGTTTCCCAATGGACAGGCAAATTTCTAAAAGATGCCAATTTTAGGAGTTGTATTGTTCTGAAAAGTTTTTGCATCAAGTGATAATGTCAGGATCCAAATTGTTTCCAAATATCATTTAGTTTGATAAGACTAATCAGGGATATACTCTCAAAGATGAGATATTGAGATCAAAACCTGTTTTGACAATAACTGTCACTCTGAATGATTTCCTTTGATTTATAGGATGTGCAGTGGCTTCAGTCAATCACCAGCCTGCCAATCCTTGTGAAGGGAGTGCTCACAGCTGAGGATGGTAAGAGCAATGTGATTACGCTTCATCTTCATAATTTTGGTACAATACCTGAACTACTTTGCTACGTTGATCATGCAGCCAGGATAGCGATCCAAGCTGGAGCAGCGGGGATTATTGTGTCAAATCATGGAGCTCGCCAACTGGATTATGTCCCTGCCACTATCATGGCCTTGGAAGAGGTACATCCCTGGGATTATAACTAATTGTTGTACCTGATGATATGAATACTAACTTGAAGTGAAAAACAGTTCCAAATCCAACAATATACTTATACCTTGTATCTTTGTGACTCAGGTTGTCAAGGCTGCCCAAGGTCGAGTGCCTGTCTTCCTGGATGGTGGTGTTAGGCGAGGAACTGATGTCTTCAAGGCCCTGGCGCTTGGAGCCTCAGGCATATTTGTAAGTGTTAAGCTGCCATAGAAGTGCTGATTCCATCTATAAATCTAGAAGGGCATTGATTAACTTTAAAAACTATTTCTCCCCTTGCTCTATTTTCTGGGATAATTTTGAATTCGGCAAGGATCCACTTTAGTAAGTCATGAAAGGGGAGCATGAGCATTGACCTTATTATAAAAGCATTTACGAAACAAACTGCTTCATCTTCCCCTCATTATGATTTTGAATCTCAGATTGGACGACCTGTGGTTTTTTCGCTGGCTGCTGAAGGGGAAGCTGGTGTCAGAAAGGTGCTGCAAATGCTGCGTGAGGAGTTTGAGCTAACCATGGCTTTAAGTGGCTGCCGCTCAATCAAAGAAATCACCCGTAATCACATTGTTACTGACTGGGACCAACCTCAGTCTCGTCTTGCACCAAGGCTATAGGCAACTACCCCAAGGACATCATAACCAAAAGCAAGAAGAATAATGATCACTATTTATTTTGTACCTTGAGCGCTTTATTCTCTTTGGAAACTCGTTACAGTTTCATTTGAGTTGAAAATGTTCTAAAGTTTTAAGCTTTTGTAATGATATCGATCAAGGCTACTTCTGCCTTCATTGTATATTCTTCTTTCTTTCGGGAGACAATTTATATACATATGAAGTTTTTGCTTGATATGGACCAGTTTCATCTGTGAGAGGTGGAAAAGGAGCCGAGTTACGATCACTGCCGGAAACAAATTTAGGAAACAGGATTAATTAAGCATTTTCAGCAGGTAATAATCATCTTCTTAATTTTTCTTTTCAATTTCATCTACTATTTTGTAACCAAGGAAAGCTTGTTGTTGTCTTGTTCTTCGGCGCTGAGGTAAAGAAAATTTTGTTAGCATTTCGAATAATAGAAATTATTTTTTGGTTTCTATTACAAATCAGTCTAAAGCCTGCGTTTGGTGGCAGAAAAAATTGGTTAGAACAAAAGAAAATATCAAGATTTACAGAGCTGAATTATTTACTTTCTATCTGGGGAGACAAAGTTGTTTCCAATTTCTAAGGAACTTAATTTTTTTGAACTTTTCAATATTGTTTTATATGTTCCCATAATTTCTTCATAAAATGTTCTTATTGTGACTGACAGTCTCATTATAATCAGTACCAAACCGATGGCTTTATAACAATCTTTGAAACATTCCTTTCTTATCCACAATATTTTTACTGACCAAGACACTTGTATCATGATGAGGGAGAGTAGAGTTACCAAAATTAATAGAACACTTTTGAGGGAGAGAAAAATTTCTAAAGAATTTTATAAAGATAAATAGAGTCCCACCAAGATTAAGATTTAAAAGGTAAATTATGTTGATGAAGATGCAAGATGAGATTGGAGATGTCGAGAAAAGATCATGACTCGGAGGTAGAAGAAACATTTGGCGCGGCTTGATCCTTAATAGAAAAATAAATTAGGTCAAAATTTTAAAGGGCAAGAACTGTTAGTGACAGAGCTTTTTCAGTCGGAGAAATTGACAAACCTTATCCATTGCCAATAACCAGTTTATTCATAGTACTCAAATTTGAATATCGGGGTTTAACACAGTGAGAGACAAAATTATCCTTGTACCATCAATGAAGTTGATTAATCGAAATAAAGTTAGATAGAGGATAATAATTAGAGGTTACCAGATTTGAAAAATGTATTATACAATTAAAAACTTTGTGTTTACTTAAAATAAAAGAATCTATATATATATATAAGTCGAGTATGTAAGTTAGATGACATAAGCAGTCGTACAAGGCTATTAGAGTTGCCACGTCGAGGCTTCACGTAAATTACCATTGTCATGCATGATTTCACAACTTCACCACGTAGTCACTCGCACACACACGCACACACACGCACATGTATATATAATACATATAAATACATACATATATATATATACTCAAAAGGGTGGGAATAAGTGTGATAATGACGAAGGAAAACCACCGTAAAAAACGTACCCAGATGGTATTTAAGATTATAGACAAGGGCGATGTACAGTACAATCGATACATGTATGTATGTATGTATGTCACTTATACAAGTTATTCGTGTTGCTGCGTATAATTTTTCGGAATTAAATGCTGATGATGCATGAAAGTGAGGATGACATTAGCAATGGAAGAAGCAAATGGAAGATTGACACGTATAAATTCCTCTGAAAAGTTGTATTCTTACGAACTTCCATGGCGGATGACTGGGGACCTCACCATCTCCAATTACAGGACACGTTACCCACTTGATCATCTCCTTCATTTTTGTCTCTTTCCTTTTCACACACTGGATTCTTAGAAAAATCAGCGCAGCTTTTTCTCTCTTCAACAACTTTTTGTTTTTCAGATTGCCACCACTCTTCCGCTTGCACTACTTGTGGGTCAATATATATCGTAGATTCTAAATTAACACATATGTTTATATATATATATATATATGTATGTATGTATAGGTATGTACACGTTTATTTATGGCTAATAAGAAATATCCCATCATCATCATTCTCATCATTTTTAATTTTCTTTTGTTGCATTCTTGAAAAGGTACTGTCGCTGTTGTTTGCCCTATACCCTATATATATACATATATATTCCATACTTCACCTGATAACCCAGTTTTTGTTTCCTTCACTGCTGTCTCATGTCGGTCTCCTTCTAGGACCAATGAGATTTAATCAGCATATATTTTTCAAAAGCTCTGTTGAAAATGATAATTTAAGTAAAAATTTTATCTTATTAAAGAACTAAAATTAATAACTTATAAATTAAGAACATTTATTTGTGTTACTAGAGAGTTAAAAATAATAATTTATAAATTATTTTATTTAGAAATTAAGGTTATAAATATATATGTTTTGAATTTTTTTTTTTATGTAATTCATGTCTTAAATTTAATTATAATTATAAATTAAATTTAGTTACGATATATGTATTTAAAATTTTAAAAATTATGGTAATATTTATATATACTATAATGTACTTAAAATTTTTTTCGTAACAATCACAAATAAAAAATTAAGTATTTCTATTAATCTTTCCATTCTTATTCCTCTCATTTCCAACAAAAATTAGCTAGAGATAATTTATCTCCTAAAATTTTTTCAACAAGCTCTTACATAATTGGATGATACATCTTTATTTTTCAGTAAGAAATTTTGAAGTTGCAATATCGTGCATTTTGATTAAAATTATATCTTGTAATATTATAATTAATATCTGTCTATAACTATAATGCAAAACACAATAACTTGTATTATAGTTTGAAAAGATATACACACACACACACATATATATATATAAATATTAATTAAGAAGAAAATAAAATATGATGCATATACATATATATATATATATATATAAAGTTGGGCAATATGTCAGCATGATTGATCAGTTATTTGAAGGTGCTGGAAAAATGAAGTGATCAAGTAAAGTGATTGTGGTGTCCCGGATTGAGATTGAAAGGGCAGGAGAGGAGAGGAGGTATCTTAGGAACCCATGTGAAATTGCATGCGTTTGATAAAACTGGAAGAACAAGCTGAAATCGCGGGAAAATTATACTCCATGTGATGTTGTAGGGGACATGACAGCTTTAAATATTATATTATATTACATATCTATGTGGTCAAACAATATCCTCCTCTGACACAATGCATGTTGACTTTAAAATGGTTCCAAAAAAAAAACTTCTCTACTTTACTGCAAGATCAAGAGAGGCCGAGCGACAACTCAGAGACTTCACTCAAGATTTTTATTAACTTGGTAGTGAGCAGAATAAAAAAAATGCTGAAAATTTTATCTGATTTTATTATTTCCAGCCAGCAAATTCATACACCAAAGTTGAAACTAGAAACTCACAAAATCAGCAAATAAATACTCAGTGATAAGCACGTTCCTAAAATATCTACTACTTACCCACTGTCCACAAGATTAGAATAATTAATTTAGATTACTAAAAACATAAAAGATCATGTGATTAAATAAAGAGAACATACGATTTACTAATTTATGCATTATATTTAACATTCTCTCATAATGTAAAAACTTATAAAACCAATCATTTGTCTAAAATATTCAAATTTTTGCCA
Organism: Carica papaya; assembly: GCF_000150535.2. The sequence goes on along the minus strand of NW_019014615.1, from coordinate 1,320,101 downwards.
AAGGAATAGGTTTTGTAAACATATTAGCTAGTTGGTAATTTTTATTGCAATATGCAATCTGTATGCTTTCTTTTGCCACCAATTCTCTAATAAAATGATGTCAAGTCTCGATATGTCTCGTGCAATTATGATAAATAAGATTCTTCGCCACAATAATGGTCACTGATTATCACAATAAATCATAGTTGCCTCTTGCTTTTGCTTCATGTCTTCTAAAATTCTTTACAACCACATTGCCTAAAAAGTTGTTGAAGTTATAACCATGTATTCAGCTTCCGATGATGATAAAGTTGTAGATGCTTGCTTCTTTGAGCTCTAAGATATGACAATTGATTCCAAACTAAAAACATATCTCGTGGTACTTTTAGGATCATCAACACAACTTGCCCAATCATTATTCGAATATTCATGCAAATTCAAACTATCGGTGCTATAAAACAAACTGTATGAAGTTGTTCCTCTCAAGTGCCTTAACACTCTTTTTGTTGCCCCATAGTGTACCTTGCTTGGTTTTTGCAAAAATATGGACAAAAGACTAGTAGCTTGTAAGATGTCCGATCTAGTATAAGTGAGATAGAGCAGGCTTCCTACCAAGCTTCGATAAACATGAGCATAAACTTGTTCTTCTCCATCTTCAACACTTAACTTTTGATTAGTTGTGATTGGAGTTTTCACCATATTATAATCTTGCAACTTAATCTTGCTAAGAAGATCATTTGCATACTTTTATTGACAAATAAAAAATCCAGCATCACTTTGATATATTTTTAGTCTTAAAAAATAGCTCATCAAATCTAAATCAATCATATCAAATTCTTCAATCATAATCTTTTTGAGATCAGTCAACAATGAAGGACTATTGCTAGTGTGGATTAAATTCTCTACATAAAGGAAAACAATAAGTACCTCATCAAAACCTCTTGTTTTCACATACAAGGTAGGCTTATTAGCACTTTTTTGAAAACCATTGTTACTGAAATGTCCATCAATACTTGCATATCAGGCCTTTGGATCTTGCTTAAGGCCATATCAAAGGCTTTTTCAATTAGCACACCTTTGTCACGTGCCTTTTCACCTCATAAACTGGTGGCTGCTCCACATAGATATACTCATCCAAAAAATAATTTAAAAAAGCTGATTTGACATCAAATTGATAAACATTCCACTTGCAATGTGCAGTTATAGCTATAATAACCTTTATAGTGTCAAATCTTGCCACCAGTGCAAAGGTTTCTTCAAAGTCAGTACCTTCGCATTGCATATAACCACGAGTAACCAGTCATGCTTCATATTTTTTAATTGAGCCATCAAGTTTGTGCTTCAATTTATAAACTCATTTCAATCCAATTACTTTTTTATCTTTAGGCAATTCAACAAATTTCTATGTCTTGTTTCGTTCCAAGACATTCATTTCTTCATCCATCGCATCACACCATTCTTTTGAGCTTGCAACTTCTTTGAAGCAGTTAGGTTCTTGAATTTATGCAATTTGACAACGTTCAGTTCTTTGATAAATTTCCTTCAAATATCTCCACTTCCTTGGAGGTCTATCACTTGAGCTTGAATTTGTAGATGCACTTGTTGACGGGCTGGTTGGTCTGGATGAATTAGAAGGATCTGAAATATTATCATTACTATTCACTAAAGCTGCTGGACTATTACATACATCATCACAAACTTCAAATAATTCTAGACAATCCTATTTCTCATGCCAACAATACTGATTTTTTCTCATCAAACACAGCATCACAACTAATAATTTACTTATTAGTGATAGGATCGTAAAAAGTGTACCAGTTTGTTTTATTGTTATAACGCACAAATATGCATTTGACATTATTTTCATCAAGTTTATGTCTTTTTTTAGAATGAATATGAACATAAGAAATACAACCAAATACTTTGAAGTGGGTTACCTTTGACTTCTATCCATTCCAAGCTTTAAAAGGTGTTTGATTTTGCAAGGCTTATGTAGGGCTCCAATTGAAAAGATAAATACTCATGTGAGCAGCTTCAGTCCAAAAACATCTTGGAAGAGCTTTTGCACTATACCTGCACTTTGCCACCTCCAGTAAACTTCTATCTTTTGCTCTGCCACACTGTTTTGTTGAGGTGTATAACTAGCTGTCAATTGCCTTTTGATGCCACAATATTCATAAAAATCATTAAACTCAGTTGAAATAAATCACCTCTTCCATCAGTTCTAAGAATTTCAAAGTGTTCCCACTTTGCTTCTCAACATAATTCTTAAATTTCTTAAAGATAAGCAAGGTGGCAGATTTTTTTTTCACAAAATAAACTCAAGTCATCTTGTTACAATCATCAACAAACACAATAAAGTATAAGCTATTATTTAAAAAGGAAATTCTCTTAGGCCCGCACAAATTGGCATGAACTAACTCAATGGGACTTGATGCTCTCCTTGCCAAGTTTTTTGGAAATGTATCTCGATTTTTTTTCCAAACATATAACTTTCACATATGTCATTCACTTAATGAATTATAGGCAAACCATCCACCAAAGCTTGATTAGACAAAGATTTCAAGCTGTTAAACTTTAAATGCCCATATTTGCGGTGTCATAACCAGTCATTATCATCCAAGGAGATTGTAAGTGTTTGATCTTTGCACTCTAAAAAGAGACGAAACATGTTGTTATCAGCCATAAGTATCTTGAACAGCAAATGCTTCTTAATTTTATAAGAAAAAATAACTCATGTCATATCCTTTATAACAAGTGCATACCATTATCTTAGAAATTGCTCCACATTCAACAAGTTTGAATCCAATTCAGGTATATAAAGAACATCTTTAATGCAGCTAAAATGATGAAAATTTACTTTGACAGTCCATTTTTCACATGCTTCACGAACCATATCATCTCTTATCTTCACACACTTCTTGATTGTCTTATCTAAACTGATGAAAACATTCAAATTTGTTGTCATATGATTACTTACAGCCGCTATCCACGTACTAAATATTTGACAAACTTTTACTTCCAGTAACATAAGCCATAAACAAGCATTCGGTCTCATCTTTTTTTTCCTTATCTTATGTAAATTTTGCTTGTTCAGCTTTAAATCGACAAAACCTTGCAATATGACCAATTTTCTTACAACAAAAACATTGTAGCTTCTGATTTTGAGCTCAAACATTGTTCTTGGTATTTTGGTTGCGATTATAGCTTCCACGACCACCACCTCTACCTCCTCTTCGACAAACATAGCCTCTTCACCTATGTTTACTACTTGACTCATTAAGATTTTTAGAAAAAAGCATCTTTGTGTGAAACATATTTTCAGCATCACACTCTTTATATTTGTTTAGCCTATCTTCACGAGATTGCAATGAGCCACGTAATTCATGAATTGTTAGTTGATTCAAATCTTTGGATTCTTCTATGGCAGTTACTACGTAATCATATTTCTTTGGAAGACTTCGCAACACTTTCTCAACAATCTTTTACTCTGATAGTTGATCACCATATTTATGTATCTGGTTAACAACCTCTAGTATTTTGTAAAAATAAACCTCTATAGTCTCACCATCCTTTATGGAGAAGTCCTTAAATTGTCTTCTAAATGTTTTCAATTTGACAGATTAAACCTTGGCAGTCCCCCTATAGGCCATTTATAGTGCATTCCATGTATCTTGTGACTTTGCTGTAGCTGCGATTTGTGAAAAGATATTGTCATCAACAGCTTGTTGAATAAAAAAAAGAGTTTTAGCATCTCTAAATTTTATACATATTCGTTTTTCTCCTCCCATTCCAGAATTTTAGCAATATATATTCAGTCCACAACAAATATATCTGGAGGGCTAATGGCCACAACTTATATAATATATGTATATGTATATATGAAGAAATGCAGCTATCTTAGGTGCAAGATATATCCTTTTACTTTATTTAATTCATAAAAATAATTAATATTTTGCTCAAACATGTGGTTTAAACAAGTATAGAATGCTACCCTGCAAGTATATATATATGTATATAGATATAGATATATATATATATATTTGAATTTAGAAAGATGTATGTTATGCTGAGTTACCCTTTTCCACGATTATTATATATACTATAAATATATTATGAAGGATTCAAGATCAAAACTTTATTAAGATGGAGCAGAAAAATGTGGAAAAGTTCTAGATTATACAAGAGAACTCTTTTAAAAATTTCTAGAGACATAGTGATTCATAAGTTCATTATATGATCCCATCATTGCTAGCTAATTAAATGTTCACCTTCTAGATGGAGAAGGCTTCGTCCTTATACAGCTAGCATTAATTAGCTACATACCCAGCATATATACATATATATGTATATATAACCAATAAGTATACACACACATATATATATATATATATATATATCTTCAGTTATATGTATATTATAAGTTCTTAATGGAGAAGACTTAAAATTTCAACACAGCAGACCTCTGTTCCGGATTAACATCTTTAAATTGATTGAAAATTTGTTGTTTGAGTTTAAATTGAAATTTCAAATACCTCATATAATAAACTCTTTAGTTAACTATAATTTTTATAATATTAGCCTAGTAAACTTAGGTGTCCGAGAGCATATTAATGTTTAAATAATGGAACATTAGGTCCTTAGCCAATGAAAACTTAAGGAAAAAAATATATTCAACTAGACCTAAACCGAATATGAAAAAATTCTAACTAGAAAATTAGATCATTTCTCAATATAGTAAGTCCAATCTAAACTGAAAATAGACTATAGTTAAGATTTAATTAAACTTAATATAATATGAATATTATCAATGAGGTTAAATACTTTTCGAGAGTAAACAATGTTTAAAAAGCTTTTAACTAATTTGTTAAATAGTTTAAGTAGATATAATTTGTTGTAGCCTTTAAACTTAACTAAAGAGTTTATTTTACGAAATGTCCCACAACTAAGCTAGTAAGCCTCGATCAACTTAAATTAAGAAGTTTATTAATTAAGCTCAAAAGTTAATATATATCACAATATAGGCCCAAATATTAATTAAATAAAATTTTTAATCCAAAGGCTAAAATATCTCTTGAATAGAATTAAATTCTAATATCCAACTAAAGTCTCCTATTCAAAGAGTATTTCATCCAAACATTCAAGTACGAGAGAAAAGTTCTCTTAAAATTGTGTGTTTGGGCCACACTTGATTTTAAGGGTTTATATTTTGTTGTATAATTAAACTTGATTTAATTAACATTGAAAATTAAAACTTCAATTAATTTACAATAAAGAGGCGAAAGATGCTTCGGCAACAATAAAGAGGCGAAATATGCTTCGGCAACAATAAAGAGAGCCAAAGGTAAAGCAGCAACAATAAAGAGAGAAAATGAACGACAACAAAAAAGAAGGTGAAGACAAAATGGCAATCTTTCTACTTGTATAAATAGATTTATACAAAAAGGAATAGATAAGTGTGTGAAAAAGAAAAAATATTTGGAAACTAAGGTGAAAAAAAATAAATAAGAGTTATTAGCTTTAACAAACAAATGCATAATGAGTTTGGGGTATGAGATTTTATCTCTTGAGTATTGTAAAATTTATATTTTTTCTATCAATGAAATATTAAGTATTTTTTAATTTATAAATTTATTCTCCAAGCAATTACAACAAAATTAAATTGCCAACATTTGGTGTCAGAGTATAAAGTTTGATCAATATAGCTTCTAATTCAACAACAGGAGTTTAAATTCAACAAGTGCAGTCATCAATTTTTAAGTTTGATGGATAAAATAATTTTGCGATATGGAAGAACTTAATGGAGCTATGTTTGAGAATCAATGGTTATGATAAAATTTTAGATAATGGTTTTGTTGAAAAGGAAAAGTCGTCAACAGCAGGTTTACAAGACTTGGTTCATAATCATTCGTTAAATGAGAAGACTTTACTTTTAATTTGTCAGTTTGTGGAGCTATCAGTTCTGAAAAAAATATTTCATGACAAAACAGCAAAAGGAGCCTAGAATATTTTAGTCAAAACATATGAAGGTGCAGATCCAGTCAAACAAACTCTATTGCAAAGATTAAAAAGGCAGTTCGAGCTAATGGAGCAACGCAAAGACGAAAGTATTCATGATTACTTTTCACGAATGGAGAAATTAATAAATGTGATGAAGAATGAAGACCAAATAAATGAGAGAGATGTCATGGAGAATATTTTACGTACATTGTCAAGTCGATTAAACTACGTGATGACAGCTATTGAAGAGTCCAAAAACTTGGACGCCATTACCCCTATTGATTTACAAGCTTCATTAGAGTCACATGAGATCTCAATGAACAAAAGATCCCTAACCACAATAGAACAAACTTTAAAGACTAAATTAAATTTAAAGTATGAGATACCTAGACCACAACATTGTCAAAAAGGTTCAATTTTCAAAGGTAGAGGAGGAGAAAATTTCAGAACAACTTTAAGACAAAGAGCAACAGAGAATGAATTTTCTCAAGGTAAGTCTCGCATCCAATGTCATAAATGCAAAAAATATAGTCATTATTAATCAGAGTGTAAATCACATATTCAGTACCATATTTGCAAAAGACATAGTCATTATCATAAAGAGTGTCATGCAAAAAGATTAGAACATAAACAAAATTAGGTCGGCGTAGCCCAAAATAATAGTGTAAAGACTTTATTAATGACATCTCATGATAGTAATGGAAATAACAATATTCAATGGTTATTAGACTTAGGTTGTAGCAATCATCTATGTAGAAATAAGAAAGTCATCTCTGAGTTATATAAATTATTTCGTTCTTCGGTGAAACCTAGCAACAACCATAAAGTCCCAATTTTAAGAAAAGGAAGAATTGTCATTAAATTAAACAATGGGTTTGTTTATTATATTTTCGAAGTTTACTATACTCTAACTATTTATCAAAACCTGTTAAGCATGGGACAACTAGTAGAAAAGAGTTATGATTTGTGTTTCAACAAACACAAGTACACTGTCAATGACACAAAAAAGGAATAATCCTGAAGAGAAAGATGTCATCCAACCATTTATTTACAATGCATATCAATTATGGAAATGCTTCTAACTATAATTTTGTGATTGTCAATGATAATTGGCTATGACATATGTGACTCTAGCACTTGAATTTTGGGAGCATCAAATTTCTTGCAAATAAAGAGCGGGTTTTAGACGTACCAATTATTCAAGTTCCTAACCAACTTTGTGAGCATTGTGTCTTAAGAAAAAAGCATAGAGATCCATTTCCTACAAAGCAAGCATGTAGAGTTAAAAACCCACTTGAGCTTGCGTATTCAAACTTATACTACATGGATGCTTCTTCTAATGGATGTAACAAATATTTCATTACTTTCATTGATGATTTTAGTAGAAAGACATGGGCATATTTTTTGAAGTATAAATCGGAAGTATGTAGAATAGTTAAGAATTTTGTGGCATATATTGAAAGACAAAGTGGTTACTCTCTCAAAACTTTAAGAACTGATAGAGGCACGAAATAATTGTTTGTTATGATTTCTTAAGGAAACATGGAATTAAACATCAGTTAACAGTTAGGTATACTTCTCAACAAAATGGAGTTGCAGAAAGAAAAAATAGAACTATTATGGATTTGGTGAAAAACATGATGCATTGTAAGAAGTTACCTAAAAGTTTCTGGGCAGAAGCAGTTACATGTGTAGTTTATATTTTAAACAGATGTCCTATTAAAAGTATTCATGATAAAATACCACAAAAAGTATGGAGTGGGCAAAATCCTAATTTAAGCCATACGAGGGTGTTTGATTGTACTATTTATCACATGTACTCGATGAGTTAAGGAAGAAACTTGATGACAAAGTAAAAAAATGCATCTTCATTGGTTTTAGCATGGAAACGAAGGGCCACATTCTGTACAACCCAAAGATCCAAAAGGTAATCATTAGTCATGATGTTACTTTTGATGAATATGGAGTTTGGGGATGGTCTAAAGAAGAAAATAGATCACTATCAATTCTGGTGCTCATAAATAATGAAATAGAAACAAGTAATCGCATTGGTGAGCAATCTTCTCCTCCAGTTTTTGAAGAACATCTAGTGTCACTCCAGAAGCTTCATCTCCTCCTGCACTAAGATGTTCACAACGTGATCGTCGTCCACCTACCTATTTAAAGTATTATGAAGTCGATAATGATCGCACTAAAGATGGAGATGTTGTCATTATGCTTTTTTTGTAGATTTTGATCCAATAGTGTTTGAAGAAGCGTCTAATAATGATCGACTGATTAAAGCGATGGATAAAGAATTTTTTGCTATTTAGAAGAATAATACATGAGAATTAACTACTCTACCGAATAGGAAGAAGCTAATTGGAGTAAAATGGGTATACAAAACAAAGTACAAGCCTAACGAAAAAGTGCAACAGTTTAAAGCGAGACTAGTTACAAAAGGATATAAACAAAAGTAAGGTATTGATTACTTTGAAGTTTTTGCTTCTGTTGCTAGATTGGTTACTATGCGTATGATTATTTCACTTACTACCCAAAATTGTTGGAAAATATGTCAAATAGATGTGAAGTCAGCATTTCTAAATGGTGTCAAAGAAGAAGTGTACGTTGAACAACCACCTAGTTATGAAAAGAAAGGTGAATAACATAAAGTTTATCGGTTGAATAAGGCTTTATATGGGCTTAAACAAGTGCTAAGGGCATGGTACACTCATTTTGACACCTGTTTTCTTGATTATGGTTTCCAAAAACGTCCATACGAATATACTCTGTATATTAAGACTAACAAGAATGGAGATCTTGTTGTTGTTTGCCTTTATGTGGGTGATTTGATCTTCACCGATAATAATTCAAAACTTCTATCAAAATTCAAAGAGAATATGATTTCCCACTTTGAGATGACATATATGGGGTTAATGTCTTACTTTCTTGATATTGAGTAAATCAAACAGATAAATGCATATTTATTTCTCAAAAGCAATATGCAGGAGATATCTTGAAGAAATTTAATATGGAAGCCTACAAATCATACTAACACTAGTGAGAAATGTTATAATTTATAAAAGATAGAAGCGTGATTTAGTTATGCAATAAATTT
>NW_019014615.1:1281647-1292715 GCF_000150535.2 Carica papaya | reverse complement strand
ATTGGAGGGGGGCCCGGAGTAATTAGTATTTTCTTCCTTCCTTTTTTTTTTTTTTTTTTCCTGGATGGATTTTTTTTTAAATTAATTTAATTTGGGATTAAACCAAGGAACCAATTTGGAAATTTTTTCCAGGATTTTTTTAAAAGTTTATGTAGTTTCACCATGGCAAATCATGATTGAGTTTCTCTTCTTTTTTTTTTTTTTTTCTTTTAATTTCAATTGCTAACAAACCTAATCAAGTAATTAATAATCTGATAAGATATTTGTCTTATTTTTCTTTACCCACTACAATCTAGATATTTCTATAATTTATTTTATTAAAATTAATAATATACAATTTTTTTTTATTTTTTATTTGTTTATATAATATTATTAAGTTCAAATCAAATTATATTCTCATATACATCATCATTTTAATGTTATTTACTTGATATCATAATTAGTATATGCATATCACCTAATTGATAAAAAGAATAATAATAAATTAGTGTAGATATTTAGCCGTGATAATTGCTTAATTAAGAAATAATCAAGCAACATAATTGTTTTCTGTTGTTTGTTTTTTTTTTTTTTTAAAAGAAGAAGAATAAGAAATTATATAATTGGTTTGCGGCAATGGTGCAAAACATAATTGAGGTTTAGGGAGACATAGTGCCGCACATGTAACACGTGCCAAAGGAGCTTTTATAGGTGTCTTACTGTCATTGGTTCACATGGGCACATGGTGATGCCACATGCTTTTAACTCTTTCTACTCACAAAAATTATTATTACTACTCCAATTATTATCCAATCAAAAAGTGCTTATAAAAAAAGAGTTAATTAAACAATTAAAGTGCTAATTTTTTATTCCAAAAATTTTTAATAAATATTAAAAAATAATGATGTAAAAATTAAATTTTTTTTTAAAAAAAAAATATATAATAAGAGTTGAAATTGAAATTAAAAAATGAAATAACCGGGGGAGGATAAGGTAGAAAATTAATATTGCGCACAGGTGGGAAAAGAAAAGAAATAATTGAAGGGCCAACTAACTTTACCAGAAAAAACTACCAACTGCCAAGACCAACGAACCTATTGCAATTAATATTTAATTGTTTAATTATATATGCCTACATGGAATGGCTACAGGCTTCGATAAAAAAAAAAAAAAAAAAAAAAATTAAATTCCCACCCACTATTTTGGGGAGGTTCCTTGGATTCCCAACCTTTTTTATACTGTGACTTGATGGTAAGTGCATGCACTAATTCCCTTTTTAATTACGATTAACAACAATATCATGTACATACATACATACATATATGTAAACGTATATATAGGTTGTGTAATTGAGTGGGGTTGAACTCAATGGTTGGGAGCTCCACCTAGACACATCAATTTAATAAAATTATATATTTTTATATACAATTAAAAAATAGCATAATTTTACTCCAAATTTCAAATGTGATTTTTGCATAATAACCAAATAATGTGTTGTCTGATTTTCAGTTCAAAAATTCTGATCAGATTCTGAAATATAATCCAAGTTGGATTGGTCGTGTATATTTATATAGTAAATTAGGATTAAATATTAAATTAGTGTTAATGTATGTATGTATGTATGTATGTATGGATGGATGGATGGTATGCACATGGGGAAGAACATCGAATTGAAAGACGTGAGGTAGTAAGATATCTGAAACAGGGTGTGGGGCCTCCTTTGTTGTTAAAGTATGTGTAGGGCCCAGCATTCCGCATTCATCCATACATCCCCATCAATATTAATTTTTACCACCTACATTTTTCTTTAATTTTCCCAAATGGATACTAATTCAAAAAAAATCACATTGAATTTTGTATTCCTCTCCTCTTGATTTTTTTTTTTTTAATTTCTCTTTAAATATCAATTAAAGTCTTTTATTTTTATATCCGAATACTTTTTTGATATTATTTTAGTGGAAGTTACTGGTTGTCAACGAAAATAAAATAAAATAAATTTAAAATTTAACATTATTTTTTATAATCAATACTTTATTTGACGTTGTTTTTTAAATCACTAATGAACTTTGTGCATTCATTTGCTTTTTGAAAAGTACAAGAATGTAAGAATCACTCATTAAAAGTTTATCATTTTTGTTAATGTGTATAAAGGAAACTAAAGTTTACTCAGAGCATTCATACACTTAAGTTGGAAACTAATTTTTTTTAAAAAAATAAGCTTTTGTTATATGACTTGGCCTCTTCAAATACTAGACTCGTATGCATTCTCCATTGACTTTAGAAAGAGTTTGATCTTTTTAATTTTTGAATAAATTTATATCTAGATTGATCACAATGATCAAATCCACATTCTACTTAAGGGAGTTATACCATTAGGTGTTGTGGGTAAAATTTGTCAATATTATATATTTTATATTCTTTAAAAAAAATATTTAGGTGACGAAATATTTGTAACTACATATTTATAGGGTTTGATTTAGAAAATTTAGCAATAAATTTGTCATTTTAGTTGTGCTTTCAATGTCTACCATCGATTCTTTTAGTTACACTATATATAATTGACTAAGTTAATGTTATATAATCGGCTAATAATTATATAATCACAACATTTTATATATATATATATATACATACGTATATCATAGTTTTGATATTAGGTTAATGAGGAATTAGGAAAGAGTATTAATGTGTCTTTCCTTTTTAGTTTTGGGTACATGATTATATGCAACAAGAGCCACAAATTTGGATATATGTACATATAAGCATGCGTATATTCGACTTTGCCTAAGTCTCGCTTCACTTTACGTACTTGAAGTAAACAAGTAAATTAGAAGCCGAAGAAATTATCGTGCAAATAATATAGTCGAGAATAAAATGCCAACAAATAATTGCAAAGTTGGATTGGTCAATATTTTTCCATATTTATAATGCCCATTTTTCCTCCTCAATAATTTTATTTTTTTTCCATGGTGGCCCAAACGCGGAGACCTTGTAAGCTACTTACCTCGTTAAACATCTTAGTTAATTAATTATAATAATTATATAGAGGCACACATATATATGTACACACATTCTCTATAATCATAATTAACGTATGTTTGATAGGAAGCGTACACGTTTCGTGTTAATAATAATAATTATATTTTAAACAAAATTAAGAACACGATTTTCTTAATCTTATTTACTTAATTAATATCGACACCAAAATTGACCACACATTTACATTTAATGACAATTCATAATCATAATAATAATTATTATATGCATTTAATTTTATTCTTTATGCGTATTAACATATATATATATATATACACACACAATATAAATAATAAATAATTTTTAAAAAAAAGTGAAGTGTAGAGCGTTTCCCGGTTACGTGGGTGGTTGCCACGTGTAGGTGTGAATGTTTAATTGTTCATATAATTGAAGGAATTGGATAGGCCGTAGAATAAATAGTTTTTTTTTAGAGTTATTTCAATGTGTGTGTGTGTGGGGCCAAAGACATACAGGAGCTTACGTGGAAATTCAATTTGTACAGCTCCCAACTTGGCCGTCCACTATCATTCTCCCTATGGACTTCCATCTCTCTCCCTAATCCACTTTACATTCATCGGCTCCATTTTGGTATTTTTAAAAATTTTTACCGAGATGTAAATTTGAATAGAAAAATTATATTATGTCTTTGGAGTCTAATAATAAGTAGTACAAGAATATTCACTTATTATCTATTAACTATATATTTTGATTTAATTTTATGTCTTAATTTATTTTTTTATAAATGAATTTTATGAAACACAATCTCTATATATATAGTAATAACATAGTAATTATAGTAAAGAATTTTTTTAAATTTAAATTAAAAAAAAAAAAAAAAAAGGGGAAGGAAATCTTACCTACATTATGTGAAAAAAATGATGGGGTAAGGGTTAGGTCAAATCAGATGCATGTATGGAGAGAGGGGAAAATGGCCGGTTCCTTTTTTTGGTGTTCTAAAACGAAATGATGTTCTTTCCATATAATTGGGGGTAGCAGGAGAAGACAAAAATAAAGAAATTAAAACCCAAATGGGCTAGGAATTGTGGGCCCATCTTTGTCACATATTTGTCTGGGGGGTCCACATTCTTTCAATTGGGACATAACTCCTGCCAATTGGCAACACCACAGCTCTTCTCTTCATCTCACTCTTTATATTTGTCTAAACGGCACCGTTTAATCAATCACCTCCTAATGCCCCCTAGGAATCATTCATTAATCATCCTTTTTGTTCAATAAAAATACAAGAAAATGCTAATCTCTGTGTGTGTTATAATAGACGAGGAAAGGTGAGAATATCCGAAAAGAAATGCCAATCTAATCAAAAGGACGCCTGGCAACATTATCTTCAACAATTTGCAGTGTTCATCCCGACAATCTCTTTTTTATCTTCTTCCTTTTGTGGGACATTTTTAATCCCACACCCTTCCACCTCAGCCATTTATATATATATATATTTTCCATTTTTCTTACCCCTTCATATTATATATATACATGCGAAGATTATTCTATACTACCCAATTCAAATTAGTAACGTAAGAATTAAAGATTATATCCATGTATTTGTATATGAATATAATTAACTAGAATATCTTATAATCATATATATATATTTTTTTATTATATATGTATAGCTAACATATAATAATGTGATATATCATGTTGGCGGAAATTTTATTCTGCCCTTCAATTTTTATATGCCAAACGTGTAATACCCATCTTAAATAATTTCTACCCAGATTTAGAATTTGATTGCCACCCATGTGTGTGTGTGTGTATAATTAGCCAAATCAAAATAGATTTGGGTGCTTTAGAAATATATACATAATATCAAACATTAGAGGCATGCTTGACCCTACAAATACCTACATAGACAGAGATACACGGTTAGATATATAAATATACAATACATAAATAATAATACTAATATATATATATATATATATAGTAAACGTTGTACCTAAAAAATAATTGATTATAACTTCCATTAAGACTTGTGTGGGTATGAAATTGTTGTCGGTCCGTCCCCGTGCAAATGAGTTTCTATTCACATTCAATGTCGTATACCCGATAAAGACCTTTAAACAGTTTTCTTCTTTCTTTATAGTATACATATACATATATATATATATATATAAGTGTGTGTGTGTGTAATCATGATTATATTAATAAGAGTGATCTAAGGCATTACTTAAGCAAAAGAATGAACTCGAAGCTCCCTCTCCTATACCTAACATTATTGACTTCATCACCAACCTAACATCTTTTTCTCAAGTTACACGATCACATATTGGGCAATTTATTATTCAATTAATTAAAGATTATCTTCTTATTTAATCCTTGTTTGAGTTCTTTAAGCTTGCTTTTTGGGTAAATTAATTCTCGTGATATAAATTAAGTATTAATTAATTGAGTAATGACGTATGGGTTTATTCAGAAATTAATATAAATATAGATAAGGTTTTTGATTAATTAATAAAATTTAAAGCAATACTTTTGGACCCATTTCGTTAAGATTTATGAAATTTATTCAAAATTATACTTTTAGTTTGATGTAATCACCACATACTAATTATTAATTAATTAAAATTATTATTATTATTTAAAAATACTACAAAGTCCCTGTCACGTGGCGTCGTCATCTCCAATTACTTTTTAATACCCTACACGATGGTTTTTAATTAAAACAAAAACCATTATTTCTTAAAATTTATTATTATTTTTTTAATATATGAAAACTTCTTTTAAAACACATATATACACGTGTAGTATATATATATATATATATATATATATATATGTACGCGTACTAGTAATAACTATTAGGATCTGATTTGTAGGTTTATTTTCATTGAAGTTATAGAAGTATTATGTGTTTAAATTTAAATTTGATTAAAAAAAAAGTAATATAAATAAATAAATAAATATAAAAATTATTCAAATAATAATAATTAACCTTCCATTATCTATCTTTTTATAAGTTCATTTACAATCCTATACGTATCTCTTCTAATATATATTCAAGCAATCTCACTGTACGTAACTGCTCGAGTTGAATAAGAATCCAAGGTGATCTTATTATCAAACTTATTTTGAATTGTGATTTACAATATTATCAATTATCAATTTTATTCATCTTTCAAGTAATATGTAAAACCTAATTTTTCTTGTAAAATTTTGCCAACTTTCTTTTTTTATAATTTAATAATACAACTAATATAGTTTCTCAATACATTTTTATCAACATTTAATTTCATTCAATTGCCAATATGAGACCAATAATTTATTTATAAGAAGTCTTTCTCTATTTAATTATTGAAAGTTAACTTCATATTATATAAAATATACAAACTAGAAATTCATAATTATCTCCCTGATGCAATTCTTTGTTTCTAGTTAAGGCTAATAAAATTTAAATTGACTCATTTGCACCGCATATTAAATGCAAAATTCAATGTTTGGTTTTACCATAAATTAATTTCGGTTCATTAATGTAAGAAAATCTAAATCTAAGAAATTATTTTTCATTTGATTATATAAAATTTTTTATTGAGTTTTTTATTTTTATTAAAATAAAAAAAGAAGTAAACTACTTGGTGTGATCCACCGCTTAATTTTATATGCATTATAAAATAGGAACAAACTAAAAAAGAATCAAAATTTTTACTATAATAAAAATTTTTCTAATTCAATTAAAAAAAAAGGAAATTTTTTAAATCGGAAGGTTTGATTTTTTGATTTTAATAAATTGTAAAATAAAAAAGACATTTCTTCTTAATAATTTGATAATTATTAACTCCAATACATATAATAATTTTTGTGATTAATAAGTTAATTTGTTAAAAAATAAATAAACTCTTTAGAGAATGAATTGATACATGATGTTAATTTGAGTCTAATCAAATGTACATTGTTTTGTTAAAGATGTTGGGCGTGTCAAAATCTTAGGTATTAAAAGCACTAATTAACACATAACACGTGTCATTAAGCATAATCCGTGTATTTTCACTTGATTACATCAATTTTAAAATAAATAAATAAAAGACAAATTAAGATTTTGTTATCATTACAATTATAACCCAACTGTTCAACGCCTACAAAAACCTGCCGCCTAAATGAATGCCACGAAAGACGAGAGATTCTTCCCGACAAAATCACCACATTGACTGACTTCTAACCATTGAGCACTCGCCAAGTATCCGAACGCCGCGTTTTGGCCCCCCACTTCCTCCAGTTTCGATTCAGTCAAAAAGCCCTTTAAATCAACCGCACTCAGATTTTCATTTTTCTTTTTCAATTATTAATTTTACTTTTTAACGTGACCATTTTTAGGATCTCATTTATGCTTTCCATTTTAACATGTTTTGACTCCTACGAATTTGTCAATGTAAAAATTGGGAATAAATACAGAATAAATTTATAATTTAAATATAAAAATAAATAATAATGTTATGAGTTTAAATACCTTACATAATAAATTAAATTACCTAATAGTAATACGAAAATGTCACTATTACAATTACTCGTAAAAATAATTAAAAATAATAATTTAAAACAAATATATAAATATTTTAGGGATTAACTTTCGCTAGTACTTGAATGAGTCTGAAAAATAAACTACTTACAGCTTTCTTGTTAATCGGTATCTAGATCATAGTCATCTTGATATAAAATAATTAATAAAAATGTAAGCTACACTAATTTAATAAAAATATCACGTTAATCACTGATACAGAAAATAAAACTCGGTAAAAATCACAAAACAACTAATGAACCCCTTAATTTAGGTAAATTCATCTATCACGGAGAAAACCGTTTATTCCATACTTACTGTTACGAGTTTTCAAAAAAACAACATATGAAAACCAATATCATACAACTTTTTAATTTTACGCACAAGTGAACAAGAAACGACAATTTTCCTTTCTTACTTGTTTATTGGTATCTTTGGGGGTCCATAGAGATATTTTCCTATGTGTGAACTAAATATCCAATTTTATCAATTAACCGGTGGTCTCTATACCCCGTCTAGTAATGGGCGCCAAACATTCTATCGTCTCGATACTCCGTCCAGTATGAGGGTGAACTATATCTCCCAAACCCTTCTGGTATGGGATTTCTCAGCTCCATTCGACTGAGGTAACGTCCACAGTAAGATTTCCTATGTACCGGGCCAGTTCACCATTTTCCAAGATACCTAGTAAGCCTTTCACATAAAGATCCACATCAACAAAACAAACACTAAACGCATACTAATATCTCATATCATATTCACATATTAATTAAATGACATTTATGCAAATAATACAACTTCATACCTTAATAACCAAAAAACGTACTCAGTGCCTTTATTTTCAATAAGTCATTCATATCAAGAAAATAACGGTTAGAAAGTCAATAAACCAAAAAATGATTCAAAGCAATAACTAAAGCACATGGCAGAGTAATAATCAATTTAGCCAACATAGGAAAATAAACAGGCAATACAAACAAACTAGGACAAATATAAGCTGGCCGGTTCCGACTCCACTAGTGACCTATAATTATTTTTAGTATTTTTTTAATTTCTTACAAAATACAACTTTATTGATTATTAAGCCCCAATTTACCGTAACAGAAAATAGAGTGAGGGATCCTTACCTGAATCGGTATTTTGAGACGTTGCACTATCTATTACTCCTCTTAACGGGGCGTAGATTTCCTGAAGAAATCTAAAATACTCATCACACCACTAAAAATACCCCAAAATTCTTAAATCGGTGTCAAAATTTCTTTTCGACCAACTTTAGGGTTTCGGCATGGCATCGTCGCCATGCTTCGGTGCCGACACTGCTGTCCATGGCGACAGTTCGCTACAACCTGACCGATTTTGATCGATTTTATATGTACCTCTGTGAAAAAATATGTTATAGGGCCTTGGTTGGTAAAAAATTACAAAAAAACCAAACCTATCGGCGGGAGGGACCTCCGGGTGCAGCAGCTCCGCCAGTCCTCCTTTGCGGCTGTGATTCTTTCTTCAACTAGCCTCCACAAAAAAGGACAGTGAATATAATATCCAGAAAATAAACAGAAAGCAAAAAGGGGCTCATCGGAGGGATTTTTGGGTTTTGGCCGCAGCGGCTCCGCGGGCTTTTCTTGCAGTTTCCAGCTCACCTCCGTCATTCTTGCTCTTATTTGGCCACATAGATGCTCGAAATCAAATATCTAGTGAGCATGAGAAATTTTTATTTTTTTTTTGGCGGTCGGTGGTGGCTCTAGTACGGCGGTGGTCAGTGGTTGGGCTCCTTCTCCGGCAGGGGCTGACGGCTAGGGTTTGGGTTCAAATGCGACACAAAGTATTTATACCTATCCCACATCGATCTAGACCATTTATCGCGATTGATCTCATCCGTCCAATCGTGTATAAGGATGAAACGAATCTGGATCATTCATCGCGATTGATCTCGTCAGTTCAATCGCGCCTAAAGAGGGAACGAATCTGAGCCGTCCACGCGTGCGAGATCGATCTTGGATTGTCTGATCGCTGGTTACGCGGATCGCTCACATGGCCTCTTGTGCGGCACCAATGTCAGTGTGTCTTGTCACACAATATTTTTCGTTTCGTCGAGGCTATTGATTGGGGCATTCTACGTGATCGAATTTTTTCTTTTTGTACTTTAATCCCCTGTTTCTAATTTGTTTTAAAAAAATACTCATCAAACTCAAATTTTTTCCCTTTTTTTCTAAAATTATTTTCGAGTATATCGCTAACATATTTATTTCAATAATTTAACAAAATAAAATTAAATTAATTTATAAATAATTTTTTTATCTATTTTTAAATTGTCAAAATTAATCCTGTGCCAAATTTAGAGGCTGAGTATTATAACTCTCTCACCCTTGAGAATAATTTGGTCTTTCAAATTTGTCACCCTCTCATTTAGTCAAACAGTTAGGGATACTAGGTTTTGAAGTTCGATTCTAGGTCCGATGGGGCCTCTTTCTGTGTGTGATTTTGTAATAGGACCTTGACGAATGAAGTTTCTCTTTTGTGGAGTACTCTACTTTTTTTTTACAATGCCCACTAGTATCTCCTCATGGGATAAATTCTCATGAAGTGAAGGGGGCTGGTGGGGCAGAATGTGTGAAAGGGTCCGAGTTATACTTGCGTAACATTAATACATGAAATACATTATGAACCGTGGATAGCTCTAGAGGTAGTACCAGTTTGTAGCCAGCCATACCAATTTTGTCTAAGATCTCAAATGACTCAATGAACCGGAGATTTAATTTTTTCCTCTTGCCAAACCTATTGATTCACTTAAAAAATGTGACCTTGTAGAACATTTGATCACCTTTCTTAAATTTTAAATCCCTACTCTAGGTGTTCGCATAACTTTTTTGTCTGCTCTGAACTGTTTGGATATTCTTCCTGATTTTAACTATCTTATTTTTAGTCTCATTCACAAGATTTAGACCAAATAATTTTCTATCACCGATCTCTTTCCAACAGATCGACGAGCTGCAGGGACGGCCATACAATGCCTCGTACGGAGCTATGCCGATGCTTGTTTGGTACTTATTATTGCAGGCGAACTCTATTAAAGGTAGGTGATTATCCCAATAGCTACCGAAATCTAGAACACAAGCTCGGAGCATATCCTCCACCATGCGAATTGTATTTTCTGATTATTCATCGGTTTGAGAGTGGAATGCAGTACTAAGGGATAACTTCATTCTCATGACTTGCGAAAACTAAACCAAAACCCAAAAGTGAATTTGGAGTTTCTCTCGGATATAACTGTCACTAGAACTCCTTGTAGTTTGACTATCTATCGAATATATATTCTTACTAACTTATCCAAAGGGTCGGTCATCTTGATAGCCAAGAAGTAAGAGAACTTGGTGAGCAAGTTGACAATTATCCAGATAATATCATGCCCCTTACGTGCCTTAGGCAATCCTGTCATGAAGTATATTATGATATGCTCCCACTTTCACTTCATGATCGGTAATGGCTGTAGTAACTCGTCTGAGCATTGATGCTCGGTCTTAACCTATTGATATACTAGATATT
>NW_019014615.1:1174927-1200812 GCF_000150535.2 Carica papaya | reverse complement strand
AATATTATAACTAACAACAGACTTTAAAGATTAATTTTATAATTTATTTTGTTTTATTTAATATAGTATTAATATTTTAAATAAAACATAATCTTATCAGTCGAATTAAGTTCCGACGCGAAGGAAAGGGCGCGTGAATTTATTTGTATTGTTATTAATATTTTAATTAAACCATAATCGTATGAGATAAAATCCGACGCGAAGGGAGAGGCGCGTGAGAGAAATGCACTTTAACCATTTGATTGCTGATGATTCTTTTCGCGTCTCGTACTCTACCGGTTCGTTCCTTCCTTCTCCTCCACATCATCATCCCTGCCACGAAAATATTTCCATTTTCTCTCTTCCGTCACAGAAGCCGAAAGGAAACAAAAGCAGAGAGACCAGACAAATCCATATGTACTAATTTATACATATATAATAGGCAAAAAATGCTCTCTCTCTCTCCTCTTCTCAGAGAAACTTCTGATCGTGTTTCTCTTATTGCGAGCAAATCTCTCGATCTTGTATTCTTTCTCTGATAGACTCTGTCTATCCATATAAAACCCTGCTCTGGCTGGCATTTCCACCTTCATTCCATTTTCTTTGAGATTTCAAGGTCTGTTTTCTTCTTTTTTCGTCCTTAATTTTCACTTACTTCTCTTGACGTCACTTCTATAATTACTACTGTGTATATGCCTGCGCCTCGGTTCAGTTTGTGGAGTATGCGATTCCCTTGTTCTTGAAGAAGCATCGTGCTCGTCGATTTTGTGTCTCGTTTTCTTTTTGTTTCTTTACGGTTTTATTACTTCTTTTGTTTTGTTAAAGTGGATGTTTGTGTTCACAGTTGTTTTTATTTTTATGATTGCTTTCACAGTTGTGCAAATGATTAATGGCGGTAGAGAATCCTCAGGAATAGAACTGAGGATGGCGTCTTGGTACGTTGATAGTTTGACCTAACTCAAAAGTTAGGGTTCTTGATATTTGAATGTGGCACTGTAAAGTGTTGTTTTGTGCCTTGTGCTTGGATTGGTTCTTTAAAATTCAAATTCATTGCCCCTTCTTTTTCCTCGTTTGCAGGCTTGTGTGAAGTTTGTCCTGCTGCAATTTTCTACTGCCAATTTCAGTGGAAGAAATTTCTTTTTCTAGTGTTCTGTTGTAAAACCAAACATGACTTAGGGTTTTATATTCAGCCCCTTTTTGATGTATTCAATGTGTTGCCAATCTGTTCCAGAAGTGTGCCAATGACGCTTTTTGTAGCAATCAAGTTATTGTAAAAAGAATGGTTCGCCATTCTTGTTGTTGCAGTTAATATTTGTTCTTGACAGTCTGAAGCATAAACAAAGAAGAAGAGGAACAAGGTGCAAACCAGACCTAAGTCCCATACATCTAATGGGTAATAAGCTGGGAAGAAAGAGACAGGTGGTGGATGAGAGGTATACAAGGCCTCAGGGGCTGTACGTTCATAAAGATGTTGATATTAAGAAGCTAAGGAAGCTAATTCTTGAATCTAAGCTTGCTCCATGCTACCCGGGAGATGAAGAATGCTGTCACGATCGTGAAGAATGTCCTATTTGCTTTTTGGTTCGTATTTTTAGCATTGATTTTCCATTTTGTCTGTTCAGATCAGTCTTCTGAATTTTGCCTTTATTCCACATCTCGTTGATGTTTTAGTTTCCCAGTGTCCAAAGAACCATTCAACTTGGCCCAAGGCCTTGTAAAAAATGAAAATCCACTTGATTCTTTGTTTTGAGTGAAATAAAAAATAGAACTCTTATTTACTTCCTTACTTTGGGAACTCTGATCAGATTACTTTCCTCTTTAATTTCTTTCTTCTTGTTTTTTGGGTGACCAATCAGAGAACAGTAAAGATTAATCCATTAGTTAGATAAACTTGTGTTGAATCCCCCCCCCCCCCCCAATCCCAACCCAACCCAACTCCAGTTTTGATAGTTTGAAGTAGTGTATATCATGCTCTAATCAATCAATTCTGGACTTTTTTGCTCTTTATTATTTTAGTACTATCCGAGTCTCAACAGATCAAGATGTTGCATGAAAGGCATTTGTACAGGTAATTTTCCATTGAATTGAAAAAAATTATAGCTTTGCTTTATACAAATCTATGGAATTTGATTTGTCTTCTATGCAACAGAATGCTTTTTGCAGATGAAAAATCCTAATTCAACTCGCCCTACGCAGTATCCTATGCTGATAGTTTCATGTATTTATGTTTTATTGTTGCTTGGAAATCTTATTGCTCCCCTCAAATTCATATTTCCTTCGTCTTCCTTAATTAACATGAGATGCCCTTTCTGTAAAACCTCAAATTATGCCGTGGAGTATAGAGGTGTAAAATCAAAGGAAGAAAAAGGCTTGGAGCAGATTGTAAGAGTTTATTATCTAATCATTTGCATGTTTCATTTTCACTCTGGAGGAACTGTAGATACTTGTCAATATGGGAAGTGATGTGAAATATATTGTACCCTTCACAAATTCCACAGGAAGAACAGCGTGTTATAGAAGCAAAAATTAGGATGCGGCAGCAGGAGCTGCAGGATGAGGAAGAAAGAATGCAGAAAAGACAAGAACTGTGTTCATCGAGCACAAACGTATTGGCTGGGGAAATTGAATATGGCTCAACAGCTTGTATGTTTAGCTTTTGTTTATTATATTTCATTAGCTCCAGTGATGAAAAATGAAGAATTTTAAAATTTTGGTTCTTACCTTTCTGTATGTGCAGTTCCATCGCGTAGATCTACTACTGAAAGTGAAGAAATTGTTTCTGCTCAAGATTCATGTGTCACATCGGCAGTGAGACAACATTCACACCTTAGGGGAAATAGGTATGCAGTGTTCTTGTCTATTATCATTCTTCATCAAGTAACAATCATATGAGTGTTTGTGTATTTTATTCTTTTAGGATCTGGAACTGATGGTTGTACCTTTTTTCTTTTAAAAATGATGGCTATAATTACTTGAATTGTATTATTCCAATTCAACCGCTTGTCTTCCCATGTCTCCCATCTTTTGATTTTCTGCTTAGGATTGTCAATAGGCCTAAAAAAGAATCTAAAGATATAAATCTAAAGTGTTTCCAGATGTTTTGATGAAAACAAAATATTTTCTTTTTGGTCTTTCGTTTCTTGATTAAAGTAACTTCAAGCTGTTTTCAGTGAGAAAAAAGCTTGAGAGTTTAGTTGCAGTCCAAAAATAAAACTAAAAGCAATGGAGCTTAAAGTAAAAAATAAAAGCTGGTGGAGCAGATTTTTTTTAGCGTTTTTTTGGTAAATAAATGTCCATAGAACAAGAGAGTGTTTAAATTGTTTTGCTGTTTTTAATGATTTAGGTATATAGGATTTTCAACTCGAATGGCATGAATGAAGTTTATAGGACTTAAGGTTGGAAAAGTGTTTGGATGAATAGCTTTTTTCTTTGGCTTTTAAAATTCTATTGAATTGTCAATTTTTGGTAAAAGGAAACCCCTAAGCTTAAAATTTGATAAAGCAATAAAAAAGTATAATAAGTTACTAATTTAATTAAATAGTCACCTAAATATTATATTTTGCTTTTATTAGGAGTGTTCAAGTAAAAGATGTTTGTCAAATGAGCTTTTGATTTTTCACTTAAAACCCAAAAAATAAAAAAATTGATATAGATAGCTTAAGCACTCTCAACATTTTTCTTTAACCAAAATTAGCTTTATGAGCTCCTGGCTAATAACAAAAAGCCCATTCGAACATTCTCCAAGCTTTTATACCATATGCTACAATGATCTTAAACATGGCATGCCAAAAACTTTTCAATTAAAACACCACGAAATTATCATCTTTTGTTGATTTACCAATATTTAGCTTCAAACTCTTATTTACAAAGACCTGACAGCTTACTAAAATTTTAAAACTCAGACAAAAAGGTAGTATCCAAACAAAATTTCTAGCTCAAAGTACTATAAGCCTAAAAGATCATTACTTAAAGCCCTATAAACTTGAAGCACTAAATAAATAATTTAATCCAGACAACTCGATATATGTATCTGATACATTTCTCTGCACCTTTCCCCTTGTTTGTTACTGAAAAACTTGAATACTCGTATTGATTGTGGGTGTGGTAACATTTCCATATCACTTAGGAAGGAATTCCTTTGCCGTTATTTTTTTTTCTTTTGAAATAGGAATTCCATTGCCTTTTTGAGTTATAAAAGAAAATCAAAGTCTTCTCCTGGTTTAAGTAATCATTCCGAGCCTTCTAATATTTTTGGTTGAGATATTAGACAATCTCCTTTGCCTTGACTTTCTTTTATGGTAAGACTAAGTGCCTATTCCATTACTACACCATGTCACAATCTCTACAGCAGTTAAGCTTTCAAAGCACAGCCCATTGTTCTATTCCTTAATATCTATTGAACTCAGAAACTGCATTTGACAATTTAGATTTGCAAGAAATTTTAAATTCTCTATTAATGTATCAAATGCTTACATTGCAGGGATGATGAGTTTGACCTTGATCTTGAGGACATAATGGTTATGGAAGCAATCTGGCTTTCCATCCAGGTAGCTTTTTCTTTATCAACTCCTGGTTTTTGTTTGAAAATAGTTGTGAGATTCTAAGTGCTTTGGTTTTATCACGGGAATGACTGCTTTATGCTATGATTAGTCTTTGAAAAGGTGTGATCATGCGAGAAAATGCTATAATTTTTCTTTATTTAAAAAAATACTATAATTTTTTTGGTGCAATGGGAAAAAGAGGAGCATGCTTTAAAGGACCAGAATTGCTACTGTCCCGTTGTTAATAATTTGTTGAGTGATTGAGTAGGTTGTGTTTGGTACATCATTTGCTATTTTTTATTACACGTATATATTCATTTATGTATTTAGGTACGTTAATATATATGTATATATAAATTTATACATGTGTGTATGTCTATGTTGCTAATTGTATGCATGTATATTTGTATATGCAATCTAAAAAAGAGAAGTTTTTCTAGAAAGCACTAAAATTAACTTGTTATTAATTCAAAATCATGCTATATATTTGTTCCTAGAAAGATCAATCATATTTTTATTCTTATTTTGTAATGTAATTATCTTAATTTTCTTCATGTTTTTATGTGTGTAAGAAATGAAAACTAAAAGTTGTTTACATTTAGCAAAAACAGTCTTATATCTGTATATTTTAAATGTGGTTTTGTTTGCACATGTACCATCCCAATTTGTAGATGGACTTCAAGATTAATCAATAATTCTTTGGAGAGCTTTGGTGTGAAAAAGTTCTTGATATGCAAAAATATATGGAATTCCATGTTTCAAGTAACTTGGCATATTAAACTTGACGATTTCGTTTATAAAAGAAATAAATAACTTGGCATTCTTATATTTTGCATTCTTTTATCATTTAAGGTAGAGATTAGTGTTGTGGATGTTCATAGTCATCATAACAGAAATGTTGGATCAGCACTTCTGTTCAGCACCTTTGTGATGATATTTTTTTAGGATCACATTTGTCATGGCTAGCTGGTAAAATATCACTGGAAGTGATGATACATAATTATTACACAAATATCATGACAGTTGTGAAAAACGTGAAATGGCTTTTTGACATTACTGATGTTTTGGAAATGCAAAAGTAAACAACATTACGAAATAACGATACCTGATATCACAACTATAGCTCCGAAGATTGTTAGAGTGTTTAATTTTGATGTTTTAGCTTCATGCACACTAATGATGACTTATTCATCCTATTTCTTGGTTCCTTGTATGATTCTTTGGGCACGGGCCCAAGGATCTTGAGAATGTAAAGTATTAGTAATATTGTTATTCATTCTTGAGAGTTGGGATGCAACTTCCAAAGAAAATTAGACATCTCGTAGAAGACCTTGTTGATTTACATTTTTGCAAGGTCTGGATTGTGATGCAAATGATTATGAATTTAGTTTGTAGAAATATTTTTTTTGAAAGAAAAAGTGAAATAGTTTGTAGAAATATACTGGCACATGCTTACATTATTGAGAAGAACTAGTAAAGATTTTTCTGTAGTAAAAACTTACACGTAGTAGAAGACCAATGCATACTAAAGAGAAGTATTGGAAACTGAATGGTAAGTCACCAAGCAGAGAGGAGCCGTTGCGGAGGAAAACAGAAAAACCAAGACCAAGTAAACCTCAAATCAATTAGATGAATTAAGAAAAGTCTTAACACCAGATTGAGTTCAATAAGGAGGAGACCAAGAAAATAAGGGTGTTTCTGGAATCACCGGAGAAGCCTAGTAGTGCATGCTCTCTTGCACTCTGAATTGTCTCAGATAAATCTACTAGGAACCTATGGATTATTGACTTCAGAGACTTAACTCGTATAACCCCAATTACTAAATTTTAGTATTTATACTCGCTGCCCAAGCAATTGAAAGATAAGCATTGTGGATGGTTGTCTCATTAAAATAGTTGGTCTAGTAGATATTCGTATTAGTCCATCCCTTACATTAAAGTGGTTCTTGGTGAAGTAGCTGCTCTACACTAAACCATTGTATCCGTTGCCAAGTTTGTGTCCTTTGAGAAATTATCATCTTTGCATAGAAGCTTTTTAGGTATGCTAAACAGCATTTGAATATCTAATCTTTTATTTGACACTATCAGATGAAAAGTAGCAAGAAGTTGTGAGAGAAGAGATGCAGGTCCTAGAGAAGAAATTGTTGATTTACCTCTTGGAAAAAAGTCCTGTGGGATACAAGTAAATGTTTACAATAAAGATTGGATGACTCCATGGAGAGATACAAAACCAAACTTGTGGCAAAGGGATATACAAAAGCCTAGTTTATAGACTACCAGGAAATATTTGGTCCAATGGTGAAAATGAATGACGTAAGAGCTTTGTTGTCTTTACCAGCTGACTTTAATTGGTATTTAGAGCATTTCAATGTAAAGAATGTTTTCTTTCACGACAATTTGGAGGAAGAGATGTAAATGGATATTCCTTTTGGTTTAAAGGGAAAACTAAGAGTCAATAAAGTTTCCTTGATTTGGGAGATTTGTTAAAAATAATGCTTCTCATCGTGCACATACAAAGTTAGGGAGATCATAAGCTCTTTTTAAAAGACAGATTTAGGAGGAGTCACAACTCTTTTGATATATGTCAATGATATAGTTGTGATAGGAAATCACTTTTATTTCAAAAAAAAATTGTGATAGGAAATGCTGATAAAGAGAAGGAAACATGGAGTTAAAGAGCTTTGGGGACTGAAAACACATTCTAAGAATTGAAGTAATTCATTCAAGGGAAGACATCTTTATGGTAGGATAAGCGCTTTTTAAAACACAGATTTAGGGGGAGTCACAACTCTTTTGATATATCTCGATGATATAATTGTAATAGAAAATGCTGATAAAGAGACGGAAAGATGGAATAAAGGAGCTTTGGGGACTGAAAATGCATTCTAAGGATTGAAGTAGCTCATTCAAGGGAAGACATCTTTATATTATTGCATGTCATTTCTGTCAATACCTTGGATGGCAGTACTTACACTCCATAGTGGAGCCTTGTAGCGAATGGATCATTCACAGTAAAATCTTTCTATAAGAAGCTATTCAAGTATGAAGATAATGGATGTATTTTCCCTTGCCAGCAGATGTAGAAGCCTAGAGCCCCTGCCCGAGTTTTGTTCTTTGCTTGGGAGGCTATTGATTATCTGAGAAAAAAGGAGAAAGATACTGTTCACTGCTTATTATTTTTGTAAGGGGAGGGAGGAGACTTGTAATCATCTTTTGCGTCAGTGCTTTGTGGTTTATAAGTTATAGATTATGGTTTACGGACAGTTTGGAATCTGTTGGGTCATGGCAGGTTCGTTGAGGGACGAAATTTGGGCTTGGAGGGGCATTTGTGATTGTAGGAAACATGTGGAGATTATCCCGTTAACTATATTTTGGATGGTATGGAAAGAGAGGAATAAGAAGGCTTTTGATAGGGTTAAGGACACTGATGGTTTTGATATTCTAAAGAATAGATAGTTTCAGACCATTGGTTTTTTAGTTGTGGAATCATCCTGGGGGGAGCATTAGTTTTCCTTATAGATTTAAGTGGGAATAAAATTTGTTGTTCAGAAGTGTTCCGGTCCCTCAAACCAGCAGTCTTTTTATAGAAAGAACTGATGGAGAACTTGCCATTCTTATTCAGTTTCCAGATGAGGGTGGCCGGATTGTCTCTCAAGGGAACACTGGCCATCAGTGAAAGGAAATTCTCAAACTCCTCCAGCTCCCAATCATTTAAGTTTGTTACAGGATCTTCCTCTTTGTTCTAGGGAGGAAGTGATGAACCTTGTGGATAATTTGATTGATATGTAAATTTTTGTACATAGGTAACACCCCCTTGGTGCCTATAGCAATATATTTTCACACTTTTTATTTCAAAAAAAGAGGGAAAAAACATTTTTATTTCACAGCAAAAGAATATGATTGATCTTTTAAGGAAAATAGGAAAATTAATGTTTAAACCTGCCTCCATAGCAATTGAGCAAAATCACAAACTGGGAGAGATAAATGGAGATTCAGTTATAGACAGAGAGATGTACCAAACTAATAGAAAAACTTATATATCTTGCTCATACAAAGCCAGATATTGTATATATCATGACGCATGATTAGCCAATTTATATGTAAGCTCAGAAGACATTCACCTTCATGAAGTTTAGGACACTATTATCTAAAGAATAAATCTAGCAAAACAATTTATATCCAAAAGAAACACTGAATTAGTTATTGAGGCACATGTCAATGCAGAATATGTAGGCTCACCAGCTGGTGGATAGTTTACTGTGGGTTATTGTACTTCCATTGGGAGATAATCTTGTGACTTGGAGGAGTAAGAATTAGAATGTGGTTGCTAGATAAAGTGCAGGAGCAAAGTTCAAGGTAATGACATGGAGAGAGTGTGGCTTATTATGATTCAAGATAACTTTAGAAGACTTAAAGATTAGATGGCAACGGCAATTAAATTTTTTATGACAATAAGTCTGTCATTTAACATCTGATCACCGATCCTGTGAAACATGATAAAATCAAACTCATTGAAGCCGACAAACATTTCATATAAGAAAACTCAAATAGTGGATTGATTTGTACTCCTTACATCCCTCAGTTTATGTACTTACATAATTTTGCAACGTTCTGAGGGGTATCTTCAAACTGGTTATGGAAGATGTATATTTATTAGCTTGAGGGAAGGTGTTGTAAAATCGCTCAATCATGTGTCCAATAGTAGGAAATTTATCTTACTAAAAATATGGCATACTAGTTAGGAAGTCCTGATATATAGATTTGATTTGATTTGGTCTGCTGTTACTAGTTTCCTTTTTTTTTCTTTTTGTAATAGGTTTGCCTCTTCTCAACATAAAAGGAAATCATTTTCTCTAAATCCATAAAAAGCAAAATGCCCTACCTCATGAATGCTTGACTTACCAGAGGGAAGAGGCTTTCCCTATTAATACTGACAGGTGAACACCATGTATTTTTTTTGAAATAAGAAGTATACTGTGTAGTATTGATAAACAGGCACCAAGAAGGTGTCAATCAGTGTACAAAGTATTTGCATATCCGACAAGATATCAATAAGGTTTCCTAAATCCTCCATATAAAGGATGACCCAAAATAAAAAAACTAAGAGTTTGGAACTATCTATTCCTAATGCTACCAAAATTATCATCTATCCCTTCAAAAGCCCTTTTATTTGTCTCCTTCCGAACCATCCAAAAAATAATGAGTGGGATGAGGTCCACATGTTGCCTCCGACTACTGATACCCTTTCCCGCTCAGATTTCATCTCTTACCAATCCAGTCATCAGTCAACTTATCCTTAATAACCTGTAAATTATAGTTCATAATTTGTTGGTGATCAGACACCATAATAGTACATGATTACAAGTCTCTACATCGCTTTTACATAGACAGCAACCATTTACCATAATCTTTCCCCTTTTCATTAATTTGTCAATGGTCAAAATATCCCCCCCCCCACACCAACTTTTCGCGCAAAGAAAACAACTCTGGAAGGTGCTTTAATATTCCATATTTGACTAAAAGGAAACCTGGTGCCAGTGTTATATGCTTAGGCAGATACTTTTAGAAAGATTTGACCGGAAAGGATCCTGTAGTAGTTAGACTCCACACTGGTTGGTCACTGTTACTGTCCAATGACATGAGGGATGGAGTGTTTAGGAGATTCTCATATTCGTTAATCTCCCAATTGTTGAGGTCTCTTAGTACATTGACATACGACTCCTTCCCTCTCCTCCAAACTCTCCAAAATGATTCAGTTATTATAGTCTCCTTCTGTCATGTGATGGAAAAAATCTGAAGATACTGGTCTCTAAGGGCTCCACATGCCAACCATGGATCTTGCCAAAATCTGATTCTGTCTCCCTTGCCAACTCTCCATCTAATTCAAATCTAGAATTTGTTCCTATCCATGCAAATTTTTTTCTGAAATTTGACTCTATCTCCCTTGTCAACCCTCCATCTAATGCAAACCTGGAATTTGTTTCTGCCCATGCAACTTTTTTCCACATTCCTTTCTCGTGTGGTCTTGCCAAGGCCCTAATACACTATCGTTTCTCATCTGTTCTGAACTTCACTTCTATCACCCTTCTCCACAGTATACCTTCTTTTATAAATCTCCATATTCATTTTTCCCGATTGAATCATCCCCTGCTTCGACCACTGTGTTATCACCATTTTAGTTAACGCTGTATCTCCACCAATTTTATACCACTAGGAAACTATAAGTCTTGGCAAGAAGCTGAAGTTCCTATTTTATTTCATGTTATGAGTGGAAAAGTTGTATGCACTATAGACATAGAGCTGTTGGACAGTTTTTGTATACTCTGCATATCTTCTCAGCTTCAGAATTCAAAGCTATGGCATTGGTGAATAAGAAAGAATTTGGTGAGTAATGGATGACAGATGCCCGTAATTCTTCACTCTGCAAGTAGCATTAGCTGCTATGGACTATACTTTGTAAAACTTAGCTGATCCGTGAGAATCCAATGAACTGCTTTCTCTGGCAGAAAATATTTCCTTTTTTTCTGAAATTGGATATAATGCTTTGCTAGTTTTCTGATGCTCTCAGTCAATGGTTATTTTCTGTTACCTTCTTAAAGGTGCAGTGGAATGCCATGTAAAATCTTTGTGTATTTGTTGATACGTATCTAAGTTTTTTCCTTCCAGAAATTTGTCAAATCCTCATTTGGCATGATAGTTAACATTCTCTATGCTAATTACTCTTTCCTAGTGTTGTTGGATAACTTTGCATGATTATAATTTCCTCGCACCTTTTGGAAAGGGGTCGTTCCCTCAACTCAAGTTGAGGGCATTTATTTGACTTTTTTTTGGCCAAACCAGTTTATAAGCTACTATGACAAAAAGGTATAAAGATATGACAAATAAGTTCCAAGCTTATTGGTGGTATTTGGCCTCAAGAACAATTCTGTGGTAATGACATTATGACTTTAATCTCTATGCACTAAATCCTGTGGCTGGGAAATCTAATCATGCCTTTTGGTCTATTAAAATGTCCTTAACAGAATCCAACATCATTTACCACTTGGGTCCCTTCCAATGCAATCTTGGCTTGGGAAGCCATCTTACTTCTTTTTTCAAGAGCTAATAACTTGTCATGATGAATTGTATGTGTCATTTGCAAACTACAAGGCTTCTTTTCTTTTTGATGTTGAGTTAGTCTGATTTGTTGAATGCTAAGATAACAACAGATATGTCAGTTCAGATCAGATTGCTCATGTATTCTGCAATTGCGTGAAATAACTACTTGTCTAAGGATCAGCCACCAACTCCTCGGATTTAGAGGTCCATAAGCACTCTGCATACTTACTGCACCTCCTATCTTTTCATGTTAGTATAAAAGGAAATTTATGTAGCCTTGATGCGAATATGTCGGTTCTAGCCATAACCTGATCAGATGGAAGCATGGTAGTTTGGGCATTCAGTTTATGTTGCTCCTGTATGTATAATTTTTTGAGAAAATTGCGTCAACTCTTTATTTGGATCATGATGGTCTTGGAGAGTAATTATAAGCTGGTTTTACCAAAACAAAATGGAGAAAGCAAAAGAGCTATGTTACAGCAGCAACCAGTGACTGGACTTGCTCTTATGCATTAGGATAACTTGATTCAGATGAATTTTCCTTGGAAATATGTAGATATCTTATGTTTGGGTATGCTGCACACAATATATGAATTATGTATTGGTGGTGCTTTTCATAGTATACTTACGGATAAATATTTAAAACTTTCTTATCAGCCTACCAAAGCATTAAATTTTAAGTTACTATTCTGCACGTCCCTCTCTTTCAGGGAAGCACCATTATTCAGTTGCTTTATTGTTGAATCTGTCTCTTATTTAATTCACACAGTGAAAAGTTTTCACGTATTTCTAATTTTTCCTTAACCATGATGCTTTGATTTGTGCAAAAATGTTATTTACAGGAGAGTGGCAGACACAGAGATCCAGCTTATGGTGATGTTTCTGCTTCTGAACAACATGTTGCAGAAGATCGTTTTGTGTCCCCAGCTATGGCATCAGTGGCAGGGTCATCATCATCTCCTTCTGGTGGTCTTGCTTGTGCAATAGCTGCTCTTGCTGAACGTCAGCAGATGGTTGGAGAATCATCTAACAACCCGAATGGAATTGCAAATATGTCATCTTTCAGCATGCTTCCATGTAGTGGTACGTATTACAACATCGGAGACCAGGAGGCTGAGAATTATCATCCTGTCTCTGTCCATGCATCACCAGCAATGATAAGTAATGATGGAGAATGGGGGGTAGATCGCGGATCTGAGGTGGCTGAAGCTGGGACGAGCTATGCTAGCTCTGCTGTGACAGAAGATGCTGGGGGAATTTCGACATTATCAGATCCAGATGAAATTGGGGATAGATTCCAAAATGTTCCAGCACCCATTATTCCTGAGAGTTTTGAGGAGCAGATGATGTTGGCCGTGGCTGTTTCTCTGGCTGAGGCCCGTGCAGTGACAAGTGGACAGGGAGTTTCATGGCAATAGTTCAAAAACAAAGCTTTCCAATTTAGCTGCCATCCAGTTGAATGGATGATACTGACCATGATTTCAAAAAGGTGAGCTGAAGTCTTGTGCAGGTGGTAAGTACAAGACTAGGTGCATGAAATTAGTTGAATGGTCAAGTCTGTGATGATTCTCTCTTTTCCTCGCATTGTCTATCAGTCCATATATAGATGCCAAAAGAAAACAGATTAGTTTTAGTTAAATGGAAAAAGCTTGCTTGCTTATGGTATTCATTACGATTCTCTTCTTCCTTTCTTGTCCATATTAATTACAAGCTTGTCTGCAAGTCTGACTGAGATAATCATTTTATGGTATTCTTTTCAGAATTATTTGGCCCAACTGATCTCTTGCAACTTCTGATTTTGTTATTTCTGTCATGACATGATAAATTTGAACATGTGTTTTAGAGTTTTTTATTTTATTTAACCTTTAAATATCATCAAAGGGCATTTATTTAAAAATTTATTTTCTGTAGTTGAGAGGAAAATTTATGAGCACAGATCTTCAAGATATTGTTGTGGGCAGGCTAGAAATATAGAGAGGAAGGGGCAGGAGAAAGATTTGGGTAGTTGGAGAAAATATGAGACTGTTGAATCTCACATGCTAGTGTCTGTTATGAGGCACAGTTGGAAGGAGTTGTATGTGTCTTTTGATTTCACATCACACATGCATTGCCAAGAAACATCACTCCTAGCGGCCCATTGCACTTTGCCTTCTCTCATTGAATGATGATAATTAATATGGTTAGGACCACAATCAGCACAAATGTTAGATACATACTTTATTCCTTACTGCATTATCATATTTTTTTCTGAGTAACTTCTAGTTTGATCCCTTCTGCCTTCCCTGCCATTGTTTCTTTTGGTTAGGACCCATTCCAAGTGACTATCTAGCGAGTTAAATGTTAGTCGAAGTTAGGAAGAAAAGCAAGTTAAGTCCTTTGCTTCAGTTTGTCTTTGTTGCCGTGTGAAATGTGTAGCATTAGATCATAGGTTTTGTCTGCCAAGTATATATATACACACACACACACAGACAGACATATAAGTATTATAGGTGGGTGCAAGCCGTGATTGGTTTTGACTAAAATGGAGAAGGAGACGATTAAATAATTCATTAGCATGTGATAAGTTTGAATTATTAGGATCATAATTAGAGAGATAAAGGAACAACTAAATCATGTTACCTTAAATAGTTTTTTGATGCGCAACTGGCTCTCGTATAAAATTACGAGAATCCAAATATATACATCTATCTTTTAGGGCGTTGACTCAAAATTATTAGCACCGATAAGTCTCAAAAAAACCCACTATTGATTAATATATATATATATATGTATATGTGTGTGTGTATTAATAGTGTTTAAAATTTAATAAATCGATGACGTATACATTTTTAGTAAAGTAAACGCAAACTAAAAATCATAATACTAGGCTAGCTTAGTCTCATGGAGCTGCCTATAAGTTTGGTTATTATTATTATTTAAAATTGGTCACATGAAACTTGGAAATTGTAACAACATGAAGGCTGATACAATAAATAAAATCCCACTTTCCATCCAACAAATTAATAATTGGTGGGTCTCCACAGATTTCTATGAATTTTGAAGATATTCATGTGTTTTTGTATGGACTTTCTTGTAAGGCAATACTTCATTCATATTTTCTTTCTCACACTTTATTTTCCCTATTTATTTATTTGCTGGGTTTGATATATATATATATATATATATAGATGCATTCACATAGTGACATACATACATTAGTCGAATCTCTATTTTTTAACTTTAGTAAAGTCATGAGAGATTATGCCCGAGACAAGTTAAATATTTGATCCCCACAAAACCATTACTTAACATAAAAACGATTAGTGTCAACAATATCTAATTTAGAAGGTATAATACTCCTACTATTAAATTGAAAATTTTAATTTGAATCTTAATTATATTTATATTTTAAAATGAAGACTATGAATAACTATTTTGTACGCATATAATTATGGTATAATGATTAATACTTATTATATACATGTAATTATGAAATAATGATAGTACTTAAAGACTTAATGCTTTACAGGTCTTTGTTGACAAAACAAGCGGATTAAGAATTAATCACTGGATTAAGCTTTTGGTTAATTTTGATAATTGCTTTCATTATATATATTATCTTTTTTTTAAAAAAAGAAAAAACTAACTAGAGATGGACAAATCTTTTTTGAATTTCAAATTAAATATGCTAATTTTGGAACAAATATATTCATCAGTCATGAATTTCGTTATTTTTTAAATTTAATATTTAAATTTATTAATATGTTAATAAAAATTAAGTTGAGATAAATTTCTGTAAATTTATTTTATTTATAAATTAAAAAATTTACATTCTTTTAATTACAATACTTGCAACGATTTAAAAAAAAATTAACGTTATCTTTTTATATATATATATATATAATTAAAAAAAAGGGTTTTGTACATATCGACAATCCCTTATAATAGGGTTCAAACAGTGTATAAATAGAATATTAATATTTAAAATTTGTTAATGGAATTAGACATAATAACAACAAAATTTAAAAGTTTATATATGTATATACATGTATAAATATGTAAAGGAAGTACTAAAAAAGGATAGGTTAAAATAAAATAGTCTTATAGTACAAATGGGTTTTATGAGAAGGGGCCTATAATTATTAAAATTGATATGAAATGAGTTTCTGGTGGCAGATTTTTCAGACTTATTATTACACCAACTTTACTTCAATTATTATGAGTTTTGTAGGAAGTCAGAATGTTTGCATCTCTAACAAATATATACTTTGGTGAATTTTATCACCAATAAAATTATGAGACTTAAAACCATTGTCTACTTGATTGGTCAGATCAGCTTTGGTGAATTTGTAATGACAAATTTACTTTTTAACTTTTACTTTCAGTAAACTTTGAAATTTATTACATCAATAATAAGGAACGCTGTTAAAGAAAATAAGAGACTCAGTGCCATTGCAGGATTGTTTTATTGGATTAAATTGCTTGCTCGGTTTATTGGAAGAAGAGAGTGTTGGAAAAGCAGTAAAAAAAAAAAAAAGGTTTGAACTTTATTCAGAACGGACAAAAAAGAACAGTTTAACAGGTACTCCCACAAGATACACCTTGGATTTTTCTTCCCCCACAACTCAAATTACTCTTTTCTCCTCTTCCTTGCTATTCTTTTATTAAAAACCAGCACTTACATTAATATTCACTATCAGCTTTATTTCAAACTTCAAATCCTTTCCTCTCTACAGAGTAACAGGTTTGTGGGTTGTGTGTATTTTACCGCCTATTCTCTCTGTTTCAAAAAATTTACCACAAAGCTCATTACTTTTCTTCTCTTTCCCTCTTCTTCTCCATTTGCATTCTGTTTCTTCTTCGTTGCCTTCCATTATCAGAAAGTCTCTACATATGCCCATATAGGAAAATATATACTTTATATGTATCAAGGCTTTCCTGTTTTAACTCCTATACGAGAAGCTAACTGGGTTTTCTTTATATCAAGGTCAGATTCACTCCTTTCATTGTTTCTCATTATTGAAAAATCACTTCTCTCTCTACCTTGTTTATTTTTCTCTGGGTCATTGTAAGGCATGCATGAAGTTTGAGATTAACAAAGATATATACTTCTTCTGTTCTATGAGCTGTTTGGTTGCTAAGAAAGTTGAGAAAGAGAAGAGATTGCAGTATCTTGATTACTCATGATCTTAATTTCATTTTCTTTTTTATTCTTTTCCTCATTTTTACTCCAATATTGAGACTTGTGCTCTGGGATCTCAAGGAGAGACAGGGAGAGAGATTTCGGGACCTTTTTTTTATATATAAAATAACAATTATTTTTTTCAAGATCTAATCCTTGTCAGTAGCTAACCACTGTTGTTGTTGACCTTTGTCTTTGCAAATGCTACGGCAGTAATTTATTTTCTCTTTCTTTTGGGTTTGGTTAAACGTGAAATTCTCAAATAGTCTCTCTCAGATCTTGCCTTGTGAAGTATGAATCATTAATCTGTTTGAACATTTCAATCCTTTAGCTTGAACACAATCAATGTTCAAGTTTTAGACTTATCTCTGCACCCCATTACAAAAACTGTTTCTTCTTTTTCAATCAATTGTGTTGGAAAGCATCGGCGCGTGGCGGTGCGTGTAAGACAGTTTGCTCCTGGATCTTTCACCTTGGTCAGATTTTTTTTTTTTTTTTACTTCAGTTTTTGTTTTCAAAAAAGCTGATCTATAGATGTAGTAGCAAATGGCAGAAATGTCGAGAGAGTGGTGCTAGTAGCAAAAAGGAAATTTGCTTTTGCTCTGCCCCATAAAGCAAGTTGGCACCTTTACAAAAACCCAATAGCACAGAGACATGCAAACTCATCGAAAGACCTTAAAGTGATCTTGAATTCACAACCTGTATTTGTTTTCTTATATATCTATACATATATGTAATATTTGTGTGAATGTGTATACGTAGTCTTTTTTATTTTTTTTTTGTCTTTTGGTGTTCTTGCTCTTGTTTTTTTGATATTGTTGTTCTTGTTTTGGCCTTTTCTTGTCCAAACTTACCACTACGTATCTGTGGATTATGCAATTTATCTATGGATACTTGTGCAGTAAGGTTTTCTTGGTGGCAGTAAGACGATTCTTTTTGACGTTGTTTATTATACAAACCATTCATTATTTGGATGTTTAATGCTTTCATCTTTTTGTTTGAGCGTGTGGATTCGAATCTTGAACTGTGTGCTCGTTCTTATGGCCTAACCGAGAAAACAGAAGTGGTCTATTATCTGAATAGGATGTTGTAATGGGATTAATCCAGCCAATTTGTTTCCATATTCTCCTACTATCTTGAGAAATGGAAAAAGAAAAGAACTGTTATAATTATTTGAAGTATTTCGTCCTAGTTCTATATCTGAACTTCCTGTTAAATGAATTTTGGAAGCCAAAAAATTTCTCGGGTGGATTTGTCAATAAAATTTACCTGCAAAATCCATTGTAAGAGCCAATTGTTTACAATAATCAATTACTGAAAACAAAATGTTGTATACCTGCTCCTGGAGATGGCCCCTGTTATGATGTGTTACAGGTAGCTCAGATGAGCATATGGTGGGCCAAGTGAGACTGTTTGAAAAGCAATTATTCAAATGTCCATAATGCTATATTACAAAGAGTGAATCTACTAACCCCTCCTCATGAACTATTAAAAAAACTATGACTGATATTGGTTGGTGGTGGGACAGAATTCAAATTGATCTTTACTGCAGTAGTGGGTCATTTATCTATATAATTTTGACCTTTTATGGCTCTCCCAACTAATGCCTGAAATACTAACAAGTTACCCTTTTACTATTTCTTCAATCTGTAAAACCCTCTGATATTACAAGCTTTGTAACTTTGAAGAGAATTGAAGTCAGGTTTTTGCATATTTTAGGCGTCTAACTTGGCTTTGATATTTATACATGCATCACCTTAATTGTTTTTACCAGCTCTCATCCTAGTTAACATGGTAGATGTGTTTAATTATTTCTGATCACGTTTTAATTGCTCAGGTCAGAGCCCATTTTGTGAATTGCTCCATCTTTGCTTTTTTAAGTTTGTAAGCCGGCCAAATGCCAAGATCAAGGTGAGAGAACCTAATGTGACATATTTAATAGAACTTCTTTGGCTGGACATAATTTCATAGAAATTTGATTTTTTTTAATTTATTTTCAATGATCAATAGGGGATCAGAAGTGCCTCAAAGGCAGTCTCCTCGGCTGAGGTCATCGAGTTCTGAATCTGAACCACTGCATCATCGGCCCATTACTGATCGGAGCCCTAAGGTAGGAGAACGTCGTTCCCCAAGAAGTGCTCCCCAATCTGACCCAGTAAACCAGAAGAAGCTTGGTACCCGGATTGCAGATTTGGAATCACAACTTGGTCAAGCACAAGAAGAGCTGAAGAATCTGAAGAAGCAGTTGGCTTCAGCTGAAGCTGCAAAGATAGAAGCTGAACAAGAACTGGAAAAGAAAATCAAGAAACCAGCTGCTTTGGATGCTGCGAAAGTACAAGAAAAGAACTCTGGAGATGAAATTCAAGAAGCTAAAAGGATGGATAGCAACTTATGCAGAGATGAAGTTCCTGATGAAAATCAGCAAGAAACTGATGTGTTTGAAGTTCCAGTAGAGAAAGTGGCAATTGAACCTAAGGTTGACCCTGACCAACTAGACGATCATATGGAAAAAGAAACCAAACCAGTTAACATATCAACAGAGCCACAAGCAATTACAGAGCCAGAGAAGCCATCTCTTCGAGACTTGGTTTTGAAGAACCAAGAGATAAACATGCTTAAATCCAAGTTAGAAGAGAAAGAAAAGGACATAGAGGAGTTGGGTCAGGCAAATGAGGACTTGAGGACTCAACTAAATGAAGCAGCCTGGAAGTTGTCATCTGCTCAAGCCAAGGAAGAGGAAATGACCCTGAGGTTGAATCAAATTGGAGAAGAGCTAGAAGCAAGTAAAAGGAATGCTGCCCAGTCAAAAGAGAAGCTGGAATCTATGGAGGGCGCAAAGGAAGCATTGGAAGCAGAGATGAAGAAGATGCGAGTGCAGACAGAGCAGTGGAAAAAGGCAGCAGATGCTGCAGCAGCAGTACTTTCCGGTGGAGTGGAGATGAACGGGAGGATTTCCGAGAGATGTGGTTCCATGGACAAACACTATGCTGGTGTGTTTGGGCCACTTACTGGTGGTTACACTGGTTTTGTTGGATCACCTGGAATGGTTGATGATCTGGATGATGGTTTTGGAAGTGGAAAGCGCAAGGGTTCTGGCATGAAAATGTTTGGAGATCTGTGGAAAAAGAAAGGCCAGAAGTAAGTCTTCACATCAGTTTTTAGTGTTCTGTAAGATGCTGGTGGGGAATGATATGGTTGCTTACCATTTCAGATTTTGTTGACATTGTGTCTCGATGTCATGGCATTTTCGCCTTCTGCTCATGGGTTTGTTACTATTATCATGTTAAGTAATATGAACCTCTTAGATTATATTAGTACCTAATGGTTTATTTTATGGGCAAGGTTTTGGGACCCTTAATGATACAGGCCATTCATCATATCCTGACTGCAAACAATATTCCACCATTTCTCCAAATTACTTTGTAGGCAGGTGTATACTTACTTTTAACTTTGCATTTCTCCTTTTTTCTTTTTAAATTAGTTCCTGTTGATCATCAGAAACAGCAACTGAAATGATAGGATGGATATGAATTGAATTGCAATTCAAAAGATGAGATTGGAAAAAATCAGTAGCTTTTTTAGGCTTTCACTGAAATCTAAGGAAACATAAGCAGCAAGCAATATTTTGAGTCACCATAAATAACTACATGCTACAGTACCAAAGAATTTATAATCTTCTCTTGGCAAAAGATAGGCTACAAGTTCAATTTTGAAGTATCAATTTCCTCTAAGCATGTTCACAGCAAATCTCTCTCCAAAAAAGGCTGCACAATTTGAAACAGTTTTATAAGAGTTAAACACAGTTATGACTCAGATGACCATATAAAGATTGACAGTAAGAGTAATCCAACTTCACATTAACAGTTCAGACAAATAACCGATTATGTACATTAGTTCTATTAATTGAAAATGCTGTGCAAATATCTGTAACCACCAATAATAAAATTTGGACTGTTATAAGTAGTGTCAAAAACCACATTCCTCAAATCATTTCTTGTACATTAAGTTCTGGAGTTTAAACATAACCTTTTATGATTTCGAGATGTTGAACAAGTATGAAAGCTAATTTGAAATGTTCAAATAATTTCTTTTATGTATATAGGACTATAAACTGCGACGTGGGCACTTACAGGAACGATTTACACCAGGGGGTCATTTGCTCTATATTTGATGGGTAAGCTCCTTGTTACGTGCACATTAGCTGCTCCATCAAATGCCTTTAGAAAAGAAAAGAACACTGGTAAGAGATACCATGTACGGAAACAGAACGGTGACAATTCTGAAAAATCTTGGTCAATATCAAAACAAACTGTTCTGTCACTAACAGCTCAATCAACTCAGCTGCAGAGGCTGCTGTAATTATTTTCACCTAGAATCCCCTAACAA
The DNA here is from genome assembly GCF_000150535.2 of Carica papaya. The sequence goes on along the minus strand of NW_019014615.1, from coordinate 1,179,648 downwards.
GTCCATCAATTTGAAATAGCTGCCACATGAAAGCATCCACAAGGATTATCACCCCACCTAGGCTGGAAACCCTTCGAAAGGGAAAAGCCAGACAACTGTTTCCATATGTACATATTATCAACAAGAATTCCTGATCTGATGCTCCAAAATATCATTTACTTCTTTTCAACAATATTCAACTAAGTTTCCAAAGCAGAACATTAAAACTTCTGAATTAACCGAATACATTACTATGGTAAAGAATAAAATTTTAGCACTGCACAATCAATCACCCATCAAAATCTTCATCACTTTCATAGTTCTGGCACAACGATTGCAATGCAGTGTTTGCGTTGGTCTCTTCTGATTTTGCCGCAATATTCATATCAGAAGCTGCAACTGATTTCTTAATCACCAAAATCCTGACTGGTAAAGAGTTAGAAGTGGATTTCGTATTATTTGTCCCTTGAGCATTTGAATTATCTGAAAACAAGCACAAAGGTTTCAGTATGCTGACTGCCAGATTAACATCAATGCAATGCATCTTGAAGAGAGAATCCTCATGATTTTGTTGATAAAGGCTTATGGTCCAAAAACCTAGTATTTTCTTTTAAACGATTGACAATAATGTACCTTATACAAAAGATTTAAATTCTGCTACAAGACCCCTAGTTCAGGTTGAAATTTTATACTAGTCTTCCTAACCTTCGCTCAGATGGACGGAAAGACAACTGGAATTCATCACAAATGCTTCGATCAAAAGTCTAAATGTTTATAAAATAGGAAGTTAACAGATACATCCAAAAGGCACCAAATATATGACTTGTAGACAAAGGACTTCTAGGAAGTCTTCTGTTAACAACAAGCTTCCCTTCACGCAAATATGTAACATAAATGTTAAAACTTCTTTCTACATACCAGTAAAATAAAACAAAGATATTGGACACAATCCTCCAGAACTTGGAAAGATTATTAATCAATTCTTCTTAAGATATAACATAAGAATGTTATAAAAGGAGAGAATGGGCATAAAATAGAAGAATAGATAAGAGTTATAAAAAAAACTAAATATTTTATTAAACCCTATTTTTACTTAGAAAATATTTTGTTTGCTTGATAATTAGCCAATTTATATGAAAGTTTAAAAAGTTGAGAGAAAGCTAAATAACTTTCAAGATTAAAAATAACAAATTCACATCATTTTGAATTTTTCTTCTCAAGAAAAAATTTAAAACTGAAAACAAAGTTGGTATCTGAAAAGAAATTTTTGGGTGAAGTTAAAAAACTAAATATTTTATTAAACCCTATTTTTACTTAGAAAATATTTTGGTTGCTTAATAATTAGCCAATTGATATGAAAGTTTAAAGAGTTGAGAGAAAGCTAAATAATTTTCAAGATTAAAAATAACAAATTAATATAATTTTCAATTTTTCTTCTCGAGAAAAAAATTTAAAACTCAAAACAAAGTTGTATCTGTAAAGAAATTTGAGTGAAGTTTTGAACCATAATAAATACCTATGGTGATACTGCTAGAAGCCTATAATTAACAACTAGAGAGCGTTAATACCAGGAAGCATGATTGCACTATCTTGTTAACATCCACCTAAAATATAGCATTGTACTTTAATACTAATAATTAGATAATACGACCCCATAATTTTTTTTTGAGATAACCCCACAACTTTTTTAGATGCAATTAAATAAAAACAACCTTCTGTTTCTCTCAAGAGTCCTTGAGAGAGCAATTTAAAGGAGAGAGATAACAAGCTTGGTGAAAAAGAAAAGTTCAGGTGAAAATAACCCAACAAAAAATTTCACATTCTTTGACATAACGCAATATAATCTTTCATTACATAGCTATAATATTTCTTTTTTTCTGTTTGAGAGACACATAAGGCTATGAATGATATGAAATCTAAATTTTTATACAACTATTTTTCAACCAAATAATGTACTAAAACATTCTTTAATATTTTGATTCCATTAGTTCTTTTGGAGGATATTGCAAGAACTAAGGATGCTAATGCCACTAACATGGATTGAACCTCAACTTCCCCATGTGAGGAGGCAGGGGCATCAGCATTTGGGCAAAGGGCCTTAGAAATATATCAAATCATTTCAAAAGGGGATCTCGATGTATGTCCCATACCTCTATGGCTGTAACTGTCAGATGCACTGGCCTCTGTTAAAAGATCAGTAGTGGGGTTGGAAGGAACTTCTCCAGAAATCTTTCTCTTCTGCATAACAAGCAAATTATCATAAACTATCGAAGTAGAAAATATACCAACATTTTACCACCTGCAAACCATAAGCTTTGGAAATTGTTATAAAAAAATGAAAAAAAAAAATACTGGAATCCACTTTGAAATTGTGATAACATCATGAGAAACTTGACATCAATGATCAATACAAGGTGCTCAAAAAAGCATCTGCTTCTAAAATATCGAAGAACTTTGGCGAAAGGAATACACAATGATGAAGAAAACTAGTGCCAGAGAAACTTAAATGACCATGAATAGCAGGTTGATGTTTGAACGAAACCACGTGAAAGAAAAAAAAAAAAGCTTAGATCCCTCAAACTCAAAACTATTCTATATCATCTACGAATGTTAAATTTTCTACCGACTTTACTCTTATGGTCCCTATAATTCACGCTGAAGAAACTAATTCAACTAAAGCTCTTAAAAATAGAAATGAGATGAGTTTATAGAGAACGTTTTACGTAAAAATATACAAGCAGTCAGTTTCAACTGGTGGCTACGGGTGTGGATAATTATTTGTTTGTGTAGCAAACTATTGGTGACCCAAAATGAAAATTATCCAACCTCTATATGGATAAAAAGGAAAATTCACAAAAGACAGCATTTTTAGCTATACAATAAAAATTATAAACAATTTCCCCAACAGTAGAATCTACACAATGTAACAAGAATTGACCACAACATTGTAACAGGAGAAAAAAAAATATAAAGGGCATAAGCCTGTACCAGGAATGCAATAAAACCTTCAATAAAAAGTTCTTGATTTCACTAATTGCAGCACTTTATGAAGCTTGAAAGGAAAACTATCCACCTAATAAAAGCCTATTTTGATGTTTACCATATAGATAATTGTTCTCTGACAGAACTGAATGCTAAAACTTCGAAGGCGCACCAATTTAAATGGAAAGATTTTTGAAACTTTGTATGACAAAGATTATAAGAAAAACTTAGCTAAGATATGTTTGATGTTTGCCTACTCACCTTTAAAAGCTGAGTCATATAATCATCATCATCATCATCATCATCCAAAATTTCATCAGGAATTCTTCGAATTATCTCCTCCTTTGGCCCCTATTTTACAGTCGAAACAAATGGGTATAGAAACAACCAAACAAAAGAAAGTGGAGCAAGGAAGCAACTGAAAGAACATTGCAATGGAGAATAGGAATACTGACATGGAATATTGATTTTATGAGTGCTTCATCCTCTTCTTCCAATTTCTTCTCCTACAGGAAAGTAAAAATCCAACAACACAATCAGAAGCATAAAATTGGAATTTGGAACTGAGTATTAGATGAATCTTGGTATGTCTATCATGAGTATAGATAGAAAGTGAGATGCTCTACTGTTTTCTTAGATCCAAAACCATGGATTTAGAAATAAAGAACGATATAAAAGCAGTTTCAGAGAGAGATTCTAAAAGAATCAACTGGCAATTTCCCATAACCTTTTTTTCTGAGAAGTTCCCATAAACTGGGATGAATATAAACCAACACTGTTGCTACTGTTAAAATACATCAAAAGGTTACATTAATCACCATATTTTACTTTCAACATCTGATTCTAACAGAAAAAATCATACATCAGTACTACACTACACACTAGGTTATTATGTAATTAGTACAACAAATCTAGGATAAAGCCTATCGTAATTGCCTGTTACAAGGAGAAAATGATGCACATGTTAACATAAATTAAAAGAAACCAGGGAAGTATTTGCTCCCTAGGCATTGTATCAAATAAAAAATGAGAAAAGTGCCTAATTAAAAATAAATAAATAGCAAAACCATCATACCTTTTCGGCAGCTGTACGCTGCAAAGTCTCAAGCATTGCATCTACACTAACAGTTGCATGTCTAGACTGCCAATGAAGAAAAGCAAAAGCGACCTTTTGTCAGTACCAAACAAGGAATACAATTTCTGGCCAAATAGCATGTCAGATTGCACCTTCTCGTATAAATCAAAATTGAGGTAAATATGACAAATATTTACATAAAATTACCTTCATGGATTTCATTTCATCAAGGGCAGCAATGATGTCCATCTCTCTCTTAGAATCCAAAGTTCTGTTCTCCAAAGACTTCATCGCATCCCCCATTTCTTCAGCTTCTCTTTTCTTTTTCTCTTTTTCAGTTTCCTGGCAAGAGTAGAGACACATCAAATAGGTCCCAAACTGTATTCACATCATTGTTAAAAATCAAAGACCCAAACACATAAATTGTATCTGCAAAAGCCCCTCACCTCATCTTCTTCTCGCCAAGGTTCGAAGTTACGACTGGCACCAGACTCAACAACATAATCCGAATTCTGAGGATCAGTCTTTATTGTGAGCTCAGCTGAGCACCTGGTGCATTTGAAGTAGAACCGAAATATTTGGATTCCTAAATAAGTCTGCAGAAGATTATCTCAAACCACAAAGAATTAGCAAAGCCAATGTTTATCAAGCATTAATTAAGAACCACTCGCTTAAAAACTCAATA
>NW_019014615.1:1164108-1174491 GCF_000150535.2 Carica papaya | reverse complement strand
ATATGGGGTTGCATATCTATCCCCTCAAAGTGGGTAGATGCTGCTATAGCCCACCCACTGCATCATAATCCACCACCTGTCCTATTTATCAATAATGGAACCAACACAGTCCATAATTTCGAAGTAGGATACAAACAATAAACATGTTTAAAATGTTTACAATCCAACCACACGATAGCTACTAGACCAAAGCAACAAAGAAACCAAATATAGACTTCGTGAAATCCTCTAATTAACCAAGACCATGCAATTGCTTGGATTTTAAGAAAAGTAACTAATTAATAAAACATTTTTAACCACCATATGCAATATAATTGTGGCGGAAGCAAAAATAAAAGAAATGAAACACCCAGATAATTTTATGCTTGGCTCAACAGAAATTTTGGAGGTGATTCTTCAAGGAAAATTCACATGCCTAATCCGTAACCTTTCTCACTAGAGGGGTTTTGGCATTGCACATATATAAGGGAATTTATTTTGGTGCCATAAGACATTTACATATAGGAGGGAAAGATCAACTTGAGCCCATCGACTCTTGCCTTAACAGAATGAGAAAAGGAGAGATTATCTCAACCCAATTAAACCTACTCGTTATTGTTCAAGCCAATTCATTTTCCATATGGTTCCAACAGCTTAGTATCACTTATATAACACGCTCATTCATGAAGATAATGCATGATAAATTAATTGTGAATCACTAGAGATTAGAGTAAGTTGCTCACCTAGTAGATGAAGCTAAGCAACCCACCGCTTATAGTCGAGGATGTGAGGCGGAAGGTGAGGTCTCCTCGTTTCCTAAGACATTGCGTCAAGCAAACATAAGTACCTCCGAAGAAAGATGATGAAATTTAAGGATTGGCTTTAAAGTTTTTAAGAATTTACCAATTTTGACAAAACACTTCCCTTAAAATTGGAAATTTAATCCTTTAAAACAAATAACAACAATGAATATGGTCCTTCATGAGAATTCCCTATCAACTTCCAATCAATCTCAAAGCCCAGGAACGGCTTCTAAGCATGCTTTCTCAATCTGCCCCAGTTTAAAATGTTAAAAATGACTATTAAGCTATCAAATCATCTTTTAATAAATAATAACCTCATCACAAGCATAATTTTTTTGTATACATCTTTTTCCTACTCCAGTTCTTCAGAACCCATACGCATATAGGCTATAGAAAAGTATGCATTAATATATATCAAACGTACACCCTTTATGATTGTATACTGGTAAGAATCAGGATCCATACCATATGCCTATATGGCCATGCGTCTGTGTGCTTGAAACCCTTTATGTTTTAATCAATGACTTCTTTAAGATAACTAGATATGCCAAATAATTGAAGTTACATCAATACTTACACTCGTGTCTGTCACAACTGAGATGATTAGGCTCCAGGGACTCCATGAGAACAACTTTTTTTTTTTTTTCAAGAAAACGCAATGGAGTTGCACTTATCCACTTAAGGTGGAATTACACACCGATAGATGCACAAGTCAATTCTAAAGAAATTAGGTCGGAAGAATGGTCCCGGGTGAAAAGGTATATGACAAAGTTCATTGATTTCAGCTGGAAGTCTTCTATTTTAAGTTCTAAGTCAAAGACTAATGAAACATGTTAAAGTTCTTACATCAAAGTTACGAGCAAACAATAACACAGCTACAGAAATAAAACTAAATAGCTATAACTATCGTCAAAACAGTAGCTACAAATGAATGAATGTAATCCTCTTACACTTGTTCATACGAGAAAAAAAAAAAAGAAAAAAATGAAAAACCAAACAGTAAATAGAAAACAATAAGAGAAGCACGTGCAATGTTGTGATGATGGGAATTACCCAGCCTTCATCAAATCGTATATATAGTTACCGAAGAAAAAGGCAACAGTTAATAGCAGGTTTAGGGTTTCGGGAATTTACCTATGGGACCAAGACCGGAATATCCCAAATAATTAGTCTGTGTGACCCTCTCAGCCCTTTCTTCTCTGAAGATTTTCTCCTTGGTTTTTCCCGTTGCCGATGGACTGCCCCAACTTCTTCCCCTTTTCACTTCTCCCTTGATCAAAACGGACTCCTCTTTCTTTTCATTTCTCCCTCTCCTCCGTTACTGATTAACTCTCCCTCGTCAACGCCTCGTCCTCTTTCTTTTATAGTATAGAGAAGGTCCGGAGTGGTCCTCCCCCTTCCGTCCTTCACGGCCGTTGGGTCAAACGCTTCTTAGCTCTGGCGAGATCTCGCGCGAGTTGGATGAGTCGAAGCAGGGGATAGGCTTCTTCTGAAACGACGCTGGTGCCGCAAACCGACGCTGTTTTGAAGCAGGTCTTCTTCTGTCTTCGGGCCGGGCTTTTTTTTTGTTTTCGGGCCGGGTCTTGATGGGTTGGAATTTAATGAGACACAAAAAGGGGGAGGGCCAGATTGGGTTTTTTTTTTTTTTTTTTTTTTTGTTTTTCGTGACATCGTAATAAAGAATAATAGTAGTAATAATAATAATAATAATATAATTGAGTGAAGAAGTAGCAGTAGCAGTAGTAGTAGTAGTAGTAGTAGTAGTAGGAGGTTTGGAAGTGTAAAAGTAAAGTTGGGCATATAGTTTTAGGGGGACAAAATTTTTAATTAAATTTATTATGAATTAAGAAAACAAAAAGTAAAAAGAAAAAGAAAAAGAAAAATAGGAATTAATTGGTAGATTGCTTTCATTAATTCAAAGAAGGACACCTCCACTTTTCTATAGAATGCCACGTCCCTCAATCATCTCTTCGTACCAACAATTTTGTTGGACCACAAACCCTACGCTCTCGTAATTCATGTTTTTGATTTTATAATCAAGGGGAGTAGGTTAGCGTTACAGTATTCAATAATCTATTAACATATATGTAAGTAGTTAAAAATGTCTCTCATGAGAATTTCAAAAATTTGTAAAATAAATTTATTGCATCAACTTTTTTACTTCCATTTCTATTAACTTGAACGTTAGAGCAACTCTCTTTAAGTAAATTATACTCATCAATTTATGGAATTTTTTTAATTTAATATAAGAATAAATTACAAAATACACACATATAATTTAAATGTGAATGTCATTTTAAATTCCAGTGAATTTCATATATTCAGTTCAAATTAAATATTTTAATAATTCATCTTTTAATAAATTATTTATTATGAAGTTTGGAGTATAAATAAAATTGATTTAATTATGTAGTAAATATGTAATTTATGGTTAAATTCTATATAGTAAATATTCAAAAATACATGCGATAATTCTTTAATACTTAATCTCTTTAGCTTTGAGCTTCCTCCCAACTCCAATAGAATAGTGATCATAGTGAGTCAACTTAAACTTTAGTATGGAAATAGTAACGTATCGAGGTACAGTTTTGACTTTGCTACTTAAAATGCTATTGGTGAAATAACAATATTTATATTAATTTTTCAAGATAAATGGGTAAAAGTTCATTACTCTAATAACATTTGCATAGTTAAGTTCTTATATCAATATGTTATTAGAAAATGTACAAGTTTAGCTAGGCGCACATATTATAATATTTTGAATAAATTGAATCAAATTAAAATTCAGTAACGCTATGAAATGCATTAATAATGCATTCTCAATCAAAACTTACATAGTATTGCATGCATAATGAATTAAAATATTACATCATATTTTCTCCAAAATATAAGAAATGTAGGCTCACTTTTTTTTTTTTTTTGTTTATGTCGTTTAATAATATTTTATCTAAAAAAATCACTCTCAGTGAAAGAAAATTCAAACTGCTGCTCAGATTTATTGATGATTTATTTTTTATATTCTTAATATCCTAAAGCCGAAAATAAAAAAATTAATATTGTTTTGATAAAAAATTAATTTACAAATATATTATTAAGAATAATCTGAAATCAAGTTTATAAGGGAGATATTACAATATCCCATATGCAAATCATCATATAAATCTTTTGCCCTTTGTGTTATTGTCTCTCCATCAATAGCTTGGATCTTTGTACTAGATTCAATATTCTATTCACAAATCAATTTTTTTTTCTTTTTTCAATAATAATTATTTGTTTTTGGATGTTTAATTTGGAAAATTACTAAATATTTTATAATTCTTATACGCTCTCGATGTATTTTAATTAAAAATAAAAAAATATTAATATCATGTTTAAATCTTGTTCTAACAATACTTTTAATATGTAATGATTATGAATTATTATTGTTTTTTTTTTTTTGTTTTTTTGAGTTACAGGCAACTTGTCCTTTCATCATTTGTTATGTAATAATATTAAGTTAACATAAACATTTTGTTTTATGAATGTATACATATAATCTTCCTACTAGAATTATTCTCACAACTTGAAAATTGAAAGTTGGTTGAATACCAGTTCTTCAATATTCAGGCACTAGGCAGTTACATTATACAATATACATATACAAAAACATGTAAATAACCGAAATTGGCTACAAATAAATATAATAAATGAAGCAAATACCAAAAATAAAAATAATAGATATATATATACACACACACACATATATATATATATATGAAGCTGATTTCATGTAATGTAAGCACTTTTTGCAGAAGTTCATGTGGAACTTAAATTAGCCACGGCTCAACTCACTACTACCCTAGTTGAGTGGTGTATCTACTTCCACGTGTTCCAAAAATGTTTTTTTTGCTTCAATTTTTTTATAGTTATTATTTATTTACCAATATTTTCTCTCTCTCTCTCTCTATATATATATATATATAAACAATAATACAAAATTTTAAAAACAAATAAATAAAAGAAAAGTGAAAGGTGTCTCAATCTGAAGACACTGTCCTTCCAGTTTCCACGCGGTTCTCGCCACGGTATTGTCTTGTCCTCGTGGTCCCTAACCCCACCCCACCGTACGTCTCTTACTCACACACACACACACATATATCTATATATCTACATACATTTTTTATTTTTTATATTAATATTTACCCCCCCCAAAAGATTCATTTATATAATTTCATTTTGTTTTACGATAAGATTTCCATTGAAATTGACAAGAAGAAAATGAAATCATGTATTGACTCAAATGCTAAGAAGAAGCCAAAATTTAAAAGCGAAAAACACATTTATGAATATGGAAGAAGAAAGGGATTACGTACAACATATATATATACATATATAGATACATTGAAAGAAAATTCACAAGCTTTAATTTAATTTTTCTATCATTTATGTAAAAAAGACATAAAGGGTAAAAAAAAAAAAAAAAAAAGTATTTGTTTTTCTCCTATTAATTAATGTGCATGGCTGGTTTTATGTATACATTTTGACCACTATATATGATTACTACGGTTTTGATGAGTAGTGTGTTTATATGGGAACTAATAGGAAGCGGCTATTCTCTCAAAATGAATGAGTCGATTATCAGCCAGTTTAGAGTTGTAAGCAGATTTTTTGTACTCGAACCATGTGAACTCTTTGTATAAACTTTGTTCTGAGGCTTCCATGAGAGAAGGCAAAGGAGCTATTTTCTCACTCAACGGAGGTCCGCCAAAGTAAATCATCGATGTTCTTGCTTTCACCCCATTTGCCATTACCCTGTGTTTCACACTCTTAAACCTCCCATTTGTCATCACCTGCATGATATTCAAATTTCATTGATTAAATCACACACATATGATCATGAACGAGATACGAACACTGCAAAAAATATAACCTAAAAAAAAAAAAAAAACTCAAAGAGAAAAAGTAAAGAATAATAATAATATCAGCATTTGAATATGAAGTTTCTACAAGGTCTTACAGCTAAACCCTAATAAATGTACACATGATAAATTATTACAACATGTTTGACCACCAAAAGAAAAACACCTTTCTAGAGGGCCATGATGATTATGACCCATCCAATTATCAAATACCCAAAATTCAACAAAATCTTTCTTTTTTTTTTTTTTTATAAAATAATAACAGTGGTACTTCAAATTAAGATTATTTTTTAAATAATATTAAAAAATATATATATATAGTCTGAGATAGAAGTAAGATATCTTAGAAAGATGAACAAAAACCAAGAAAAAACTTTTTCATACACCCTCAGTCTATCCAAACAGTAAGAATTGAGTAAAATCATTTTCTGGGTATTTTACAAAATGAAAGAAAATTCTTCACCTGTAATGAATCGCCAACGTTGATGAAGAAGGAGCTCTCATCAGGTGGAACTGAAATCCAAGTGCCATCTTTGAGAGAGATTTGCAGGCCAGAGGTGTTGTTGGATCTAAGCACAGATATGATTTGTGGATCTGTATGCTCACCAAATCCAATCAAATCACTACCACTCAAAGCTTCAGAATCTGGGCATCGAGGATAATGATTCAGTCGGAAAACAGAGTCGCTCTGTTTATCCATTAACAATTTGCTGAAAGCATTTCTCGCTTGAACCTTCAACCCATCCGCCATTATTTCAAGTATCTCACAAGCCATTTTCTTCACTGCCCCTATATAATCATTCAACACATCCCTGCAACAAAAACAAACCCATTTCAATTAAGATAAAATTTGGGTTTAAATCGATTTTGGGTATATATTTCATTTTGTTTTATTTCATCCGGGTACCTAAAACTTTCTGGGTTTTCACCAAAAATTGATTCGAATTTTTGTAGGATGGAATCATGATTGGCGGTGAGAAGAAGGTATTCGACCCAGCCGACATCGCCGTTGGAACCGATACTCTTATTCCCGTACCCGAAGGGACACGGCGGCCCAGCTTTTTGTTTCTCGGTGAGCGGCAATGAGAAGAATTTGTTGGCTTGGGATTCTAATCGGGTGATGAAATCCATAGGGACTCCATGGTTGATGACCTTGAAGAATCCGAATTCTTCACAGGCTTTGACGAGGAGGTGTTTGGAGTCGGGTTGGGAGAGGTCTATGAGAGGAATGGGAGGGAAGAATGGGTTGGAATGGGTAGAACCCATGAACGGAAACTGATGTCCCGTCACTGATTTTGACGATAACACCATTGTAGTATCTGAAAATGAAGCTGAAAAGTTTTGGGAGGAGGGAGGAGGAAGGAGGTGGGAAGTGTCTGAGCAAATGGGTATGAGGTGAGGTGGGTTATTTATAGTGGGGAAAGAGGGAGGAAGATGGGTGAGATAGGATTATTATATTATACAACATAATAAAAACTAAAAAAAATATTAAATAAATAAAATCAGATTTTTCATCTGAATATATGATATTCGATAGTCCTACTAATATACTTATAAATCGTAACACTAGCAAAAATAATTGATAAATGTTGATGGGGACAGGGGATGATCAGCTCACATCAGAATCTTTTTGGTAAGAGCCAGTTTGGGAATTTAGGAATGGAAGTGAAATGTTCCAATCAAAATCTACCCAAGCAGTAACTTTTTTCCCTTTTTCAAACCAGTAATAATAATGTCTTGCCTAATTTTACTTTTCTACTTCACTCAAATTTTTGGTAACCTCTTCTAAGCGTCTCCATAAATTATCTATTCTTTTTTGGATAAATTCTTACCTAACCCACTTCACCTGCAAACAGATTTACATTGATGCGACTGGAATTTTGGTACAATTAACTCAAATGCTTAAGTTTTATTATGCCAAGATGTTTATGATGCATTTATGCCATTTAAAAATATTCAAAAAAAATTCCATTGTCAATTTTTTCTTTTTTTAAAATATTCTTAAATTATTTTTGAATAACCATATTAGTTTCCAAGAATGTTATTGTCATACTTATAACACCCACCCGAGTAAAGAAATTTAGCCACATATAATTTTTTTATTTATAAATATATAAAAATAATTAAAATTTAAATTTATTTACATTATTGAGAAAAAATATATCAGAGACAAAATTGAAAGTAATTTTGACAAAAATAGGAGAAACTGAGAATGAGATGAGTATTTTTGAAAAGAAATTTAAAAACAATGGGTAAAATCGTAAAAAGAGAAAGTTTAGTCACGTGCGACGATCCAGTCAGCAGTCACGGCGAACCAGAGCACGCCACATGACAAATACGCTAACATCGACACCACGCAGGCGATTAGCGTAATTGGTGATCCGACGGTCCAAATTAAATCTCACATGCGTAGATGACGCAGATGCATTTCCTCTTCAGGTGTGATCGGACAAATGGGGTTGATCGCGATGGACGACACATATTCGTCCATGCAATCAGCCTAAACGAAAAATCATCAAACAGTCCTCCTCACTCCACGTCGACTCAAACGAGCGGCCTGCATTGAATAGAAATGAGTATTTAAACTCCTATTCACAGGGAATTGAAAACTTAGCCGATAGAGGGATGATCGGAGAAGAAGAAGAAGGACAGTTGGAAAAGGAACCAGATGCCGAACAAGGAGGTCGGCCATTGTCGCTACTGCATCAGAGCCACCACCGATGCAAAAATAGATATTTTTTCCCTTTCACGATTGAAATTCAATCCCAAGCCTCTCTATACCTAAATTGGAGCCAAATGATCGATGAGTGAGTCTGAAACCATGGGTAAAGCCCGGCCAAGCCGCTGCAGCCAAAACCCAAAACCTTCTCTAATGACCGCCTTCTCGTTTCTCATTTCAGGTGATTTTTTTACCACTGTTTCCATCGTTCTTTTATGGTGCAAGTTAACCAAAAAATAACCTCAGCCGCGAAAGAGAACTGGCAGAGCAGCCGTACCCGAGGACCCCCTGCCGGTGAGTTTTGATTTTTTTACTTTTTCCAGCTAACTGAGACTTTCTATCCCATTTTTTTCGTAGGTTTACATGTAAAATCGATCAAAACCGACCTAAACCAACCGAAATTGGAAAGACCGAGGCGAATTGCCACTATAAGATTTGGGATATATGGTTCACCATTACATCGGACGGAGTATCGAGATGGTGAAATGTTTGGCGCTCATTACCGAACAGAGTATGGGGACGGCCAGTTAATTGTTTAATTGGATATTGGGTCCGTGAGTAGAAAGATATCCCTATGGACCCCCAATGGTACCGGTAAGTGAGTAAAAATATAAAATGATTATTTCTTGTTATCTTCTATATGATAAATAATAGTGTATGAATACAAATTTTCATAAGTTATTGTTTGAAAAGACTTGTTGTACAAATATAAAATAAATAGTTTTCTTTATAATAAATGAATTTATATTAAATTAAGGGCTCCATTGGTTGTTTTTCTAATTTTTACCAATCTTCATTTTTTCATGTCTGTGATTTGTGTAATATTCTTACTAGTGTAGTGTACTTCACCCTTTCATTAACTATTTTAGATCAAGAAAACCAAGTTCCAGATCCCGATCAATATGGGAGTTGTGAATAGTTCACCACTCGAAATTCCTTCAAAGACTAATAAAAGTCGTCCTATGATGCTTAATGATTTGCTTTTTGTTTATTTATTTGATTTTCGTTTGTTCTTTTAGAATAAATATTCACGTAGCCCTATTGAGTATTGTAAAGTATTATGTAAAGAATTTAAGCCATAACTCTGTTATTTCGCTTCCAAATTTAATTTATAATTTTATTTTCATTTAAATTCCAGGGCTCTACAGTTGGTATCAGTGTCGGATTCCTCTGAACTATTCCTTACACAAAGACTTAAACATACCAAATACGAACTATTGCCCATTCCTTTCTTGTGAAAAATAAGTACAAGGACATGAGAAGATGAGGTCCCTTACTGAATAGGGGAACCCCAGACGGGTCGCTTTGAGAAGATGTCGATCGGCTTTTCGGGATTTTAGAGAGACACATCTCTACTCAATAGACCAGAAAAGAGAGGAAGGAACTTTCTGACCCTCCACCACTTCCACAATCTGAGCCACCCCTACAACGAGCGGATCTAATGCCACCTCGACGTAACCTTGCCCCTCCGTTAGATCATTCGACACCGTCCCAATACAATCTGGAGCCCCCACCGTATCATCAAGTACCATTACAGCGCCACCTAATTCCTCCCCAGCAACATCTGGCTCCTCTTTCACGGGACTCGGTTTCACCAATAATGACCTGATAGAGATTGACTCGAGGGACCCTGATGTATTTCTAAAACTAAACTAGTTAGGGGCGTATCATGCCACCGCTGATTATTTTCATGAGAAAATTTGTATCTAAGCTTTCTAACGAAGAGTCATTTACAAGATAATAAAAGTTTTGAATATTATTCCCTCATATCAATTTTTTTATTACATAACGCGTTAACTCGATTGTTTTCTCTACACTCGACAAACTTAAAAAAAAAATTTGTCTTCAAAAGATCCTGATACTTCGAGACTTCTTGAATCTGTTTCCTGATGAACTTCCCAGATTACCAGTGAACGAGAAAGTTAAGTTCACCATAGACCTTCAGCCTGACACGTAGCCTATCTTTGTGTCTCCTTACTGCATG